>JAVQJG010013972.1:0-15897 GCA_036024015.1 Craterocephalus amniculus
CGACTCAGCCTGCAGCCTCCTGGTCTTCCCTCCGGCCCTGTCTTCCACGACTCAGCCTGCAGCCTCCTGGTCGTCCCTCCGGCCCTGTCAACCACGTCTCAGCCTGCTGCCACCTGGTCTCCCCTCTGGTTCGGTTCCTCCATCTCCTCCACGGTTCCGTCCCTCACTCCACCAGCCTGCACCTCACGGCTTCCACCTCCAGCCAAGTTCCAATAAACATACCTTTCTTCTACTCTTATCCGTGTCAGTCTGCATTGTGGATCCAGCCAGCCCAGTCCCCGGCATAACACTTTCTACAGCTGATCCCAGCTGGGTTGACAGAGGACAGAAATCCATCATCCCTCTCCAGACTTTCCTGTTGATCCCAAGGTATTCCCAGTCCAGAGGGGAAATATCATCTGCTAACATGCAGGTTCTAGATGCTTCCCTGCTTCAACATACTTGATTCAGATCAGTGCATAATCAGGAGACTTGTGCAGAACTTCTCTCTTTGAGGAGATAAATTTAATCTGAATCATAAGGTAAAGCACATAAACACCTAAAATCTGCAGGACTGTGGCTCTTTAGAACAAGAGTTAGACATAATTTCCATAAACCCTTGCTCCTCCACTGATGTATAAAGAAAATAAAATCTAGACAACATGAAAAAGAAATGACATTTCTTTATAATTACTTCCTCTCTAGTGAACCTGCGATGGAAATAATGTCTCACATCTGACAATCCTGCAGGTTCTATCTATTTATCTATATATCTTTTTAATTGATTTCAAGCAATATTCAAATTTTCTGAGTTTTTTAAATTCGAGTTGTTCTGAAGCTGCAAATCCTAATCAGCAAAATCTAAACAAATAAAAGCTGGAATATATTGATTTACATACAATTGTGTATATATGTACATTTAATCTTTTAATTTAAGTTACAGAAATGCAGCACTTTTTCAGGATGTCCTGATTTTCTGAGTAGCACTTGTATATGATGTATAATGAAAACTAGCCAGTGGGAGGATGGGCTGGGGGAACCTACTGTGTGTGACAGTTCCCACTTCCCAACACTCCGTTCCAATCCCTAAACCTAAAACCGAGTCTCAACCCACTTCTGGTCCGTTTGGTCCTGATGACGGAGGATTTCATGATTAGCCCTGTGTCTGTACCTTCAGAGGCAGAACCTCCTTGTTGATGGCGAAGAAGTCGACCATGGCCTGAGTCCAGGAGCAAAGTCCGGCCACGTTTCCGCAGATCCTCTTCGCTGACTCCATGTTGTAGTCATTCATGTCCAGATAGGGAGCCAGCAGCTCCACCACCTCCTCTGTGATGGAGTCCTGCAGCACAAACAGCAAACAGCCAGGTCACTGATAGAAACATGCAGGTTTATTTCTGATAAAAGCTACACTGTGGAGTTTTCTAATTAAAACGCTGCTCATGTGGGACAGTTTTAGTTGTGCTTCAACACTAAAATATTTCATCTGTTTGGAATCATAAAATTGTAAGACAAGATCTCAGGTCAGCTGTAGTTACAGGTATATACTCACAACAGGATAAACCAAATGTTTACGTATGAGTGACCATCATTAAACCTTTAACTTTCACACGACAAAAAAAGCAACAGAGAAATATTTCTCTTTTCCTTTGAACACGAAAAATAAGAAGAAATGTTTAAAGCGAACAAAAGTTAATAAAGTAATGGTCAAAATCAGAAACAGCAACAGGAAAACAACCATTTTCTTTTGGTATGACACGCCTGGTAGAGACGGTTTAGACAGGTTAATTTAATCATTTCACTACTAAGACTTATCATAATCAATGAAAAATGTGCTCTACCACTGTCAGCAGTTTTAAATCATGGTTAAAAAGCTTTCTATTTGCAGCCTTTTATGATGATCGATTTTTTTTTTCTGAGGGTATCTTTCTTTCTTTAATTTTCTTATTTTGTGATTCTATTTTTGTTTTTAATTCTTTTTATTGCTTTCTTGCTGTAATGTTTCCGATGAATTTAAGCACCTTGAATTGTCATGTACATGAAATGTGCTATACAAATAAACCTGCCTTGCCTTACCAAATAGTAGAGCAAGGCCAAAAAGGGTTAAGAATGAAGAAAAGGAACATCTACGTAGCTATCAAATCAATATAAAACACTAGAACATGTGATTGTCACAGACATCCTGACTTTACACACATCATTTTTCTGGATTTTGAATTGTTGGTGGACTTATTCTGTAGAGATCACTAGAAATTCTCTACATTTACTCAGGTCATGTTTCCCAACAACAAACCATGAGGAGAGTGGCTTCCAGCAAAGTGCAGGTCCTGAGAGTGATGTGTTGCATGCTGGAAGTCCCATGTAGTTAATAATGTTCTTCTGAATTTAGATTGAGTCTAATTTAGTTCAGAGTAAGAGCTTATTGAGCTCAACATGAGAAACTCGATCAGACCAGAGTGTAAAACCTGCAGAACGAGCTGACAGAGATTAAGGCTGATCAGTCTGTAGAGAGAAAACAATACAGTTTGTAATCAAACTGAAGTATTTCCACATCTGAGATGATTTCCTTGTCAAGTTAACTGTTCCCTGAGCCACAAAGTGGTAAAGAAGGAAGGTAGAATGGAGCGGTTTGCTACCTGCTGTCTTCATAAAGACGATCAGCGACATGACAGCATTTAACTAAAAACTTCTTACTTCATGGCTTTAGACTAGATTTGCTCCGTTAAGTTCTAAAACAATCTCAGTTTGAGGTAAAATACATTATTTTTACAACATAACACAGTCAGGGGCCATTTTCAGTCTCCACATGCAGTTCCTCTCGCTGCCACTAGAGGCCACAGTTCCTAATTAAATGTTCCTATATGAACTTGGACGTGTTTTGGAATGTCTGTTTTCAGCTTTCAGGGTCCGGTCTTGGTTTTTCCAGGTTTCCTTTGAGCAGAGGTCGTGTTGCATCGATGACTGAGACCCAAACTCAGGTTGTTTGCAGCTCTGCACAGCTCCTCTAAGCCACAGCTTAGCAGGTATGTGACTCTCAGGCGGTGGAAGCAGGTGATGGCTGCACTGAGATAAAATGAGAGGGGGGTTTCCCTTTGACACACACCGACACACACACACTTTGGCTCTGGACTGTAAGAAGCCACAGCTGTTTCACACTCACAGGTTGTGTCACCCGATGTGACGTCAACATGTCGTCTTAGATCTTTTATTCCCTCTGGTTCAGCTTGTTTTCTAGTTTTACTTCCTGTTCCCCCTTAAACCTGCTTCTCCGACTGTCATCAGTCCCTCAGTATTCATGATACACTATTTATTTTGATTTGTCCAGTGTTAGATTGTTTTGTCGTCACTTCCATCCACGGTTGCATCCGGCTGTCCATCCATCTTCTTCATTTGTTTGAGATCAGTTTGTTATAGTTTAAGTTTAATTTCTAGGTTTAGTAAAAAGATAAATCAGGTTTTGTTTACCCATCAAAGCAAAGCTCCAGCATCAGCTGCTTCTCTGCAGTTCACAGTAACCTGGTTTTCCTCTGATAGCGATGCTCTCCTTTGCTGGAAATTCTTTATTTTCAGTAATATCGTTTAAGTTTTCTGTTGCTTTACATGTTTCAAACTTTTCCTCTTGGAATAATGATTGATGTTTTATGATGGCCTATGAACAGTGAAGTTGTTCCTCATATAAAACAATATGTGCAACTTTTCTGAACCTTTCCCTCTTCATTCCCCATGGAAGCAGAGAAGCCGGGATCTACGTTAAAGAAGAAGCAGCACAGATGTAAGTGTGCGTGGGACCTTGCTGAAGTTGAGCAGCATGCTGAGGAACGTGGAGTTCTGCATCAGCTTCATGGCTTCGGCCCACGATGGCCGTGGACAGGGCCATTCGGGGTCAGGGGTCACCGGGTCGATCTAAAGGTGAAAAACGAAGCGAGTACTCAGCGGACGTGTAAATCGGGTCTGGAATGAACCTTTAAAACCAAAACCAAACTCCAAACCTTCCTCTGGAACAGCAGCAGCACTGCATCCATGATCCTCATGATGAGGTGAGGAGGTTTCTGCAGCTTCCTCACCGTGGCGATGTCGGCTGGTTTAATGGTCTGCCAGCACAAAAAAAGGTACTAACAGGAAGAATCAGGATCCATAATGAAGAGCTGCCAGAGTAATACAGTGATTCTGTTCTTCTCCAACATGAGCATCAGTTTGCTTCAGACACCATGAGAACAGCGTCGTGTTACCTGCAGAGCTGCTTCTGCAGCCTCCAGCGCCGGTTTCGCCGCCTCCAGTTTGGACTCAGCTGCCGTTTTATCCGCAGCAATCTCGTCGACGATCAGCTGAGCTTTATCCTTCACCGTCTGCACCTGCTGTTTCACCTGCAGACCTCACAATTATAACTCTGAGCTACATTTTTGGTTTAATTCAGCTTCTGAGGGACTTGTCACATCTCTAAAGCCTCCTAACTGCCTTTGACTAAGAAGTGCAACAAAACCTTCGAGAGGAAGGAGCCAATCAGGTCTTCCTATCAGATGTGCAATAATGTGGAAATGTAGATCGATTGCATCCCTACAGCCAGCTGGTCATTCTGCAGTCTAAACCAGCATTTCACATGTAGATCCTTCAAATAATGTTTATAAAGTTTATAAAAATTTACATTTCAAACCTTTTCAGCTGCCTGAGCTTTAGCGGTAACCTCCTGCAGGACTTCATCTGCCCTCTGGGAGGCGACAGCGAGCTCCTTCTCCTTAACAACCAGCTCCTCAGAGAGCTGAGACACCGACTGCTCCGCCTCCATCAGCTTACTCAGACCTGCAGAAAGCCGAGGGTCAGTGATGCTCGGTGCTTCTCTACAGACCCAGCGTGAACCGTAAGTTATTAAAAAGGCTGAGCCCAGCCATCTTTGCTGGCATCCTTCTCAGCTCATGTCTAAAAGTGACCAATCACTTCATCGCTGCATCATAAATACATGGGCCTTGAATTATCAAAGGTTTGCGCCTCTTAAAACAGAGTTGACAATGGATGCAAAAACAGGCTGCAGCTGATTCATCATCTTGTTGTAAAAGAACGAAAATACATTTTGCATTTTTCCCTCGAATAAATATGCATTCTGCGCAAAATTCTGGGAGGAGCAGATACAAATAAATTAGCTTTGCAGGCGCAATTTGATTTATTAAAGGTGTAACTGATTAGGCTGGTTATTTTTGTGCCTAAAAATAGGGCAGGGCATCACTTCTAATTTCCTGAATCGATTCTATTCGATTCACAAGAGCAAAAATCAATTCGATTTCGATTCATTTTGGTTCGATTCAATATCGATTAATTTTCAGATATTCATGTCACATAAATATGAAAAAAGCTGAAACAGCTTTTCAACAGTGTGTATTTTATACACATTTAATATTCATGTTTTCATTAAAAAATGTCCAGCACTAGCATGTCACACACATAACATTTATTTGTGAAAATAACTAGTGTTACATGTTAAACAGAATACAGTGTTAACAGATACACTACAGCAAAAGACAATGACCAAATAAAAACTAAGCTTTCTTTAAAAAAAAAAATAAGTAAATTAAAAAAAAAAAACATTTTTAAATCGATTTTGGCATTTTATGAATCGATTATTGATTTTTTATTCTTGAATCGATTTAAATCGATAAATTGATTTTTTAAAACCAGCCCTACCTATAAATAGTACTTCTGAAAAGCAGGTATAAACGGATTGGACCTGAAGCACAGACATCTGCAGCAGGATGAGAGAGATCAGTTGCTGCAGGACTGCAGAGGAGCATCAGTCTGATCCATATTTTCTCTTCGTTTCATGCACTGTTCAAAATCCTCTGGAACTAAATGTTTACATATAAACGGATAATTTGTGTGAACGATTAAAATGACAACGCTGACAAAAGGACACAAGTTTATATTTATTATGTTGACAACATCTATGATGTCATTAACATGTTTCAGTTTGTGCACACTAATACCTAGCTGGACTTTTGGTTTTATCTGCTCCTCGCAGAAAGAGCTACACCTGCTGCTATTGGTCAAAGATTATTATTTGCCGAGGTTTTATAGCTTTTTTTTTTTCATTCTTTTTATATTTAATTTTTTTCTCCCCCAGCTAACATATTACCATCTCTTTTTAACCTCATCTTATACTCTTATTTTTCCGACTGCATTACGTTTTGGCAAATATCCTCTCATATTACAGTCCTTCTGGTCAAATTTGGATGTCTTTGCCATATTTATATCAGCCTCTTCTACTAATATTTCATCTCCATTTGTTTATGTTTGCGACTTTCTTCCACTCCGACACAGTGAATCATCTGTGCACACTAAATCCTAATTTGAACGAGACTGTTTGCGCCTGTTAACGACTGCACCAACATTCTTAATAGATCATCCGCAAATCATGGAAACACAAGTGTAACAACAAGATGATTGCGGGATAATTTATTTTGGGGTTGTTATTTGGCATATTGGCAAATCAGGGCCTTGGCGTCTCTTCTTCAGACTTTCAGCTGTACATTATCCTTATGAACTAGTTCCTGCAGCCTCACCTGTCTTCATGCGTTCAGCCAGCGTGCCAACGTGCGCCATCTTCTCCGTGTAGATGACCTTAAAGCTGTCGATAAACGACAGGAAGGACTTTGGCGTCACGAAGGTTTGACGGCGGAAACGCTCAAAATACTCGGCACATTTCTCAGCCACAATGTCCTGCAGGTGCAACAGGTCACATGATTAATTATATAACACACAAAAAAAAATCACGCACATTGTCCAGTGAGGGAATACCTGGAATTTTGCCATGGCAACCACCACACTTTGCTTCACGTCCTCAGAGCAGCACAGCTCCTGGTACTGAGACAGGAAGTGATGCGATACAGCAGTCAACGCGTCCTGAGGCCAGCGCTGGAACCAGTCCACGGTGCAGCCGGATATCAGACCGGGGAACTGCGCAGGTCAGACGTGTTCGACGTTTCATTATTACTGAAGTTTCTCTGGTTTCATCAATTTATCACATCAGCGCATCACATCGTCTCTCAATAAAAACTTTAAGGAAGATTTTCCACATCCAGCATGTTTCACTGGAGAGGTTTTCTCTTCACGAATTTACTTATCATCTCAGGACCTTCACTCACCTGATTTCATCCTTTTAACCCAAACGCATCATATTTCATATATAGTTTGAGACATTTTGCTTCAATTTATGGTAAAAACCTTTCTAAAACCCCAGCATTATACAATCTTACTCAATAATACTTGTCCTCTGCCCCCTGATGGATACCAGGAAACCAGCAAACACTAAAATAATTTTGACATATTATACAGTAATTAATTGTAAATATTAGGGGTGTAACGATTCATTTTCACAACGATTCGATTCATATCATCGTTTGTGTTTATGATACGATTCATGAACTATACTAGTTAATTTAGAACGATACAATCCGAAACGATTCAGTGACTTAAATCAACAACAGCAATCAACAACTATCATCAAAAATCCAAATAGTGTGATTGTCATAAATACCTAGATGCTGGACAGTGCAGGGAAGTTTCTTACTAAGAAGAATCTTAGTTTCTTGCAAGGGAATCAAGTATAAATTAACATAATGGGTAAAAACAAAACAAGAAACAATAATTAATAGCAAATCCATTCACAACTTCTTTTGTTTTTATTAAGTTCACCTCTCCAAGTTGAATCAACAGGAGCTAAACCTTTTGTGGCATTATTTTCAATAATTATACAATCTTTTTTAATGAACGTACAGTTAGTGCAAACAATATTTTAATAACCTGCTACTTCCACTGTTTTCTCAACAAAAATCAGAAGAAATACAATCTTCCATGCTCCGATTCAAAGTAATATTTCTCAATATCGATTTGAATTGATATCGGCCTGTTATAATGATAATAGATTGGTAAAGATCTATTTTACTACGATATTGCCAAGCACATATCGATCCTTTGAATCATAGAAATATAAAATCGATATATCAATAAATCGTTACACCCCTAGTAAATATATCAGATTTTCAACCTCCACATTTTTTTAAAAGGGCCAAATAAAGACCTGTATGAAAAATTGTGTTTTTTCATTGGTTGGGCTTTGAAGGGTTAAAACATTTCTACATAACTTTCTGACTCTAAAATGTCCGACTCCTTTTGATGGCACGCTGACATTCATTTTGCACATTCCTGGATCTCCATTGCTCTGCTCAGCGGTGAAAACTCTTTATTACACCATGCCACACACCAAAACACATTTTGAATGTGCACACTGATGATTCGGCCAAAAAATGCTTCATCCAGTTCCTCCAGGAAGCTGCAGTTGAAACTAAGAACAAAAATTCAGCCAAAAAAAAATGATTGCAGGAAATAAATCATGTTGTACTGTTGTGAAAAATCTGGGCTGGCTACATTTTTAATTGTTCATCTCACCACCACTGAATTTGTAACTTCCTGGAGGGACCGATCGGAGGAAAAGAAAGAGCAAGAGCCAACATTGGGCTGACTTTTCAGACGGTTACATGTAGAGTGTGCCATCTGTGAAGAGTTTCTCTTTTGCACTATTCTGTAGAGATCCCAACGTTTTAATTTCACTATAAACTTAAGGTTGCATCATGAGGACACAAATAAAAGCTTCCCCACAGAAGCTTCTTCTAAGCATGGGTTTAGTAGTGCCTCTCTCTTTCCTCACCTTTAAGGCTCGAGTTCGGAACTTCTCCCCGACCGGCGAGAAGCAGAGGACGATATGAAGGTTACTCCGCACGCGGGACAGGAAGAAGTCGTACAGGTTCTCGGGCGTGGGGGGGCGGCGAGGGTGCTGCCGCTTCATGACGGGGATCAGCTCCTGAGCGATGTCGTCCAGCTCGTCTCGAGCGAACAGGTTGGACACTTCTCCGCTCGCCAGCACATTGTTCATGTATTCTGAAGAGTAAAAGATCAGTAAAGATAGAAGCAAACATGCTGCCTTGTCTCATTCTGTGGTCTACATGGCAACTAAATAGTTACAGTATGCTCACAGGATTAGTAATCTGTTAGTAAAGAACATGAAATTTCATATGATTTTGGACCCGTTAGCTTCCTCCACCATCATGATGCACAAAAAAATCTTTAAATCAGGGGTTTCAAACATGTGGCTCGGGGGCCAAAACCGGCCTGCCAAAGGGTCCAATCTGGCCCACAGGATGAATTTGGTAAAACTGTGATCATAATGCGAAATACCAGACTTTTCACTTTCTAGATGAAGTTTTGTGATTGATTTAGATCCATTGTGCTGTGCAGGTTGTAATACTTGTGTAATCTAGGAAGAAAATACGTAAATGAATAAATAAATTAAAAAAGAAAATGTTTATATAAATTAAATTGTACAAATATTTTTTCATATTTAACTAGAACTCTGAATTTATTTTTCATATTGATATATGTATTTTTTTTTAAACAATAAATGTCTTTTTTAGATTTATAGGCTACAATAAAAATGTAAAACAAACATCTTAAAAACCTGTCAAAACCTCTTATTTTTCTCCTGAAAATCCAGGTTGTTCATCCTGTTTTTCTAAAGTTTAATTCATTAAATATAAACATCTTGATAATATATTTGCACTTTAGCACAAAAACAGGTTGATTTGTTGTGTTTAGATGATAAAGGAGGTATTTTATTGGTCCGGCCGCTGGAGACTTTCTGCTGAATGTAGCCCCTGAACTTAGATGAGTTTCAAACCCTTGCTTTAAATAATTTTCCTTTTGATTCAGACTGCATGATTTATAGGCCGCAAATATACCTGATTTTAATTATGGATAACCATGTTTATCAAGGCAACCTTGCATATTTTTCATTTATTTAAGCACATCCTTAGAAATAAACACAATGCATTAAGAAGCTGCAACATCAACTGGCAGTGGTTGTGATGGGACCAGTCTGACCAGCTGCTGCTGAAGCTCTTCATGAGTCACTTTGGAGAAAATGTGTCCAAACATGAGCAAATGTCACTGATTTCTTTTTTTTTTTAAGACAGAAAAGTGTTTTCCAAACACCAATTTTTTTTGTTTATGTTGTGAAAAGATCATCAGCTGTTTTCGTTGTTTACCGAGGAAGGATTCCTCTTTGATGTCGTTATCGGTGAAGAGGAAGGTGACTCCTTTTCCCTGCTGGCCGGTGGTCCGATACAGAGTCTTCAGATCCTCCATGAGGTTACTGCAGCTGTACGACCTGCAACGCAAACACTAAAACTTTAAATATGCAATCAATAAAACATGTTTAGGCTTTTCTTCACCTGTAGTTATAAGTGAAAGAGAGCATACATATTTAAAGCCCTCAGACGTACAGCTCACACAAAGAAAATAGCTTTACAGCAGCTTAAAACAAAGAATAAAAGGAAAACCAATTAAATGCGTAAAATACAAGAGAAAGGCATCTACTACTAAATCAGGAGGAAAAGATCACTGGAGCAGATTAATTTACAAATCTTTCAGTGTCAGACCTGGTCAGTGTGATCTGGAAGGTTTGGTATCCTGCAATGAAGGATGCAAGCCTGGTCAGACTCTGCTTCCCAGACCCCCCGTCCCCGACCAGCAGGGCGTTGCCCTGCGGAGTCCTCAGGATGCGTGAGATCCGCATCAAGTGGGTCATGGCATCCTGAACACAGAGAAAGTCCTTCAACATGAGGGTAAATATCCTGAAGCAGAACCTGATGATCTGAATGTGCTGAATTGCTTTCAAACGTCACATCTCTGATCAGCGATCAGAAGAGAAAGCATCAGTTTGTTTCTTGATAAAAGCCGATTTATGGCCGGTTTGGTTCAGCTTTAACATAAAACTTTCGTCATGTCCACCTGCTGAGATCATTTTTACCTTGAAGAAGACCAGGTCCATGGCTCCGCCTCTCACCGCCTCGTTGTACTGCTGCTGGAAAACAGACAGCCGCTCTGCCAGGAGGTCCAGTGATGGGATTGGCTCATACACCTGTCAATCATTTTTGCACTTCTTACAGGTCATATCCAACAAAAATATAAAGATGTTTTGGGAAAAATGAATAAAAGGATTCATTTTAAACTGATGTGTTTGGTTTGCATGGTTTCTGGGACCTTCGGAGCCTCCAGCTCAGAGTCTTCTGGCTCATCCCCCGTCACCTCTGGAGGTTCACGCAGGAAGTCCACAAAGCAACTGTCCCACTGAGTGTGCTCAGTCAGGGCCTTCCCATGATCCTCCACTGTGATCTGAGAGAGAGGAAGGTTAGGAAACATCTAATCTCTGCATATTGATTGTTATAAGGTGCTGATGAAGATAACTGACGACAATGAAGACTGATGATGAAGATGATAAAGATGAAGCTGTTTGCAGATGAAAAAAGTAAAAATACATTGATTGGTTGTAAATGAAGTTCCACAGATTTATTTAGAATTTATTTATCTGGGATTAACATCGGCATCAAATGTAAACATTTTTTCTAAAGTTTCATCTGTGTTTGCTACACTTTCCATTGATTTCCATACTAAGAAAAAGGTCAGAATTCCCACTTTAACGTCAGAATTCTCACTTTTTTTCATCATAATCAGCGTTATTTCCTCAGAGAACAGAGAACTGAACCTTCTCCATGATGCAGCTGAACGTTTGTCTGTCGCTGCTGTCAATGAACCGGTCGGCGATGACTCTGCTACATTCATGATGGAAGAGAGCCGAGAGGAGCTCCGAGCTCCGACACACCTCAGATGTTATCAGTAGGATGCCCTGAAACACACACATGCAAGTATTTGACATCAGTGCAGCTTAAAGTAAACATCAGCAGGATGGAGTTCTGTAAAAATGTGCTGGTACAGTAAGATAGAGCCTCAGACATACTCTACTATCTTGTTAGATTTAGTCAGAAGATTTAACAGAGATAAAATCACAAGAAATAACCACACACACGAGCAAGTTTATGCAAGTGAAACTGGAGCGTAACATCTTTTTTGACCACACAGAATTCACATATTTTGATTTTGCACCTAAATAATTTCTGATAAATCATGTTGCTCTGTGTAAAATAAGACATTCATCATGCTTCTCTTCATCCATGTAATTAGATCTAAGGCGATGCATAGTGATTTACTGGAAATGGATGAATAAATTAAAATGAAATCATGGAGGTAATTCTTTCTCCCTTTTGCATCTTTATCAAAAAAATGCATTTAGAGCCCTGATCATGAAACATATTACTATACTGTGCTGATTAATTTCTAAACTCACAATCATAAAAATCAGAAAGTTGTTTCAATGAATCCAGGAAAGCACCTTTAAAAAGATGTTAAAAATCATACTAATCAGTTCATATAAACATTCCAACACCTTGTAAATTCTCTAGCCCTAGGGAAATTTCTCTTTTTTGTGTGTGTGCGTGTCTAGTATTTAATGCTTTTCTTGTCGATACATCGTTGTTGTGTGAGGATGCTGTAATGTACTGTATTATACTTCACTCTCCTTGTTCTTTTACTTTTCTTTTTTTCCTTAAGATTGTCTCAATATACACAGGCTCCTGTCTATAAGCTTTAGGTAGCTTTTTAAGGAGACCTGATTCACACACGATCCTTGCCAAGCCCTTATGTGAAGGTGTACATCTTGTGAAAATGGATGTGTTTGAATAAATTGATGATGATGATGATGATGATGATGAAAGTGAAAGTTGTGTCAAAAGGGAAATATCCAACAGAAAAGTTAAACAAAATGATCATTTCATAGTTTCTACCTGCCAGATCCTGCTCAGGTCCCTCAGGTTGAAGATGTAGTGAAACTTTGCAGGAGACGGCAACATCTGAGGAAACACACAGAACATCTGGTGTAAAGCCCATTAGCATCAGCAAAATCGGAAGGCTTTCGGAATATCTGGCATATGAGACTGCATAATAAAGTGAAGATTAGATTAGATTAATTTTATTTAAGTGTCATGCTCCATTATAGGTGCAAAGGCCGGCACTCTTTCTTCTGTCCGAAGATTAACAGACAAAAGCGACAAATGCAAAAGTTTCTCTACATAAAATCCAACTTAGAATTTTATCATCAGATAACCAAAACATGTCTGCATTACTTCTTATGAAGGGTAAGTTCCCCTCATAATATAACAGCGCTTCTGCAGCCCACCGCTGCATCATTGCATATCAAAGCTTAAAATATGACTTTGGCAACTATAAAAAAGGCCAACAATATAAATATGAAACACATTCATAACACACCAGGCAACAAGCAGCTCTGTTTAAAAAAAAACAAAAACACGACAAGCTTGAAGCTGTGCTACAAAAAAGCCTTTTACCTTTGCCTTCACGGCCTGCCACACCCGTCTGGTGGTGGGCACGAGGGCGGCGGCGAGCCGACAGACCTCGTCAGGGAAGCCTCTTTCTGGACAGAAGTATCCCTGAGCCACGGTGCTGAAGATCTTATCGATGGAGGAGTTAGAGGGCAGCGTGCAGTTAAAGATGCAGAACTGCCTCTTGAGACGCTGAGGGATGTCATTCCGCCCGCCACCGGGGTGGATCATGGCCGCCACCAGCTGTTAAAGGTCACAGGGAAGATGCTTCACTTCCAATTTATTATTACAGTGGATGAATTATATGGATAATTGTGACTGGGATATGTTGTTAAAAATATTATAGTGCCTGGTCTTTAGCTCTGGCCTGAGTAGAAAACACTTTTACCTCTTGGCTGGATTGGAATAAACGTCACAGGGAAATAAAGGTATCCCATAAAGGGACAAAGAAAAGTGAGAAACAAAACAAATAAAGGAATACAGGGAGAAAATAAAAAAAGTCTTTAGAAGCAGATTATCTTCACATAAAAAACTAAGACTTACAATTTATTAGGAAGATAACCCATTGAGATGTACCATCTCGTTTCGAGGGGGTCCTCAACACACAACACAGGCAAATTGTTGTGCAAATAACAAAAATGCAACACATAAAACAGTCAGGAAAGGAAAAGAAAAGGACAAAAAAATAAAAGTTGTCCAGGATGAAACAAGATTGGCGCTCCCATAAAAGGATGCTGACTTCTCTTTGCTACCTGAACGTCCACCACGGTGATGAATTCCCCTGGACGATCCAAACTGTAGAAACCTCCCTGCTCCATCAGCTGGCGCACAATCTCATTGGTTACCTGAGGGGGCGGGGACAAAAACACAAACAATCCCATTGGTTTTTGGCCCATTGGAAGCAATAAACTAAAAAAAACATTTAAAAACGCAAAAAGGGAAAAAAAAAAAAGCAAAATCCTGAAGTTAACCAATCAGAGAGACTCTGTAACCCACCTGATCCCCCCACTCGTTTATCAAGGGCATGTTGATGTCATCTATGAACACCGTCATCCTGCGCCCTGCTGGGGGCCCGTAGGTGGCGCCCACTCGTTTGTCGATGTAGCTTTCAATGGTTCTCTGGAACATTCCAGGCTGAGTGGCCGACGAGAAGTTCATCGTCTTACTGAGGTTGAGCTCCGGGTCCAGCTTGCTGGTGTGGCCCTGCAGCGGGGAGCCAGGGAGGATAAAGGCACCGCCTGACTGTTCAGCTAAAGTTGGTTTTCAGTGTTGATGAACCGACTTTTATCATGACCGTCTTGGCGGTTCCCTGCTCTCCGATCAGCAGAACAGCTTTTCTCTGCTTCATGACGGTCGTCATCAGGAAGTCCGCCCTCACGTTGTCCACGTTGGGAACAAGGATGGACGAGTATTCAGGGACGTGGTCTTTGGGGTAGACATACTCTGGGACCTGAAATAAACACAGAAATTTCGTAAAGGAGTGAAGTTTCTTTATCTCAGTCTGGACGAGATTTATTACAAACTCTTTTTGAGGATAGATAACTACCATAGCATAGAATCGGATGGTCCTAAGTTTGACCCGACTTTAACCCTAATGTTATGAGCAAGGACTGCACCTAGCTCCTCTGATTTCTCAAAAGATCCCCTCATCTATCATATAAATTTGCTAAAAATTAAAGCCTGAGACCAAACAAGAACATTTCAGTTATTAAAATGTTCACCCAAGCCTTTTTTGTATAACTATGTAAAATGCTTCTCATCAGACATCGCCCCCTGCTAGAGATTGAATGAAAAGCATTTCCATTGGCTTTATTTTTCAGACCTGAAGAGTGGCAGTAAATAACCAGTAGTAAATAATAGTAAACCAGCCTGCAGACCTTGTTGGACCAGTGCTCCCACTGTCCCTGCTCGCTGATGGTGAACTCGAAGATATTCTGGTCTTCCAGGGTTTGTGGCAGGTCCAGAGATGAACTGTGGGTCTTCAGAACAAAGAGAAATAAAAACAAACCTTTCCACTAAACTCACTTTTGTTCTACCCAACAGCAGCAAACATCACATGATCGCCTCAGATCAACTAAATGTTTTGGAATCTGAACATCTGCAACAGGATAGTAATAACTAGATCACCTGACTTATTGAAGATTTAACCCCAATTTGGAGGTTGTTTGGGAGCAAATATTGTAAAACATTAGACCCTAAATGCTCAAAGAAATCTACATTACTCACATAAAATTAAGAGGTATTTTGCATTTTGGAATGATGTCACTAAGATGCTCTATACATGGGTTTCACTGACGTCACGATTTGCCTGCAGCTGCCATCTTTAGGACCTAGCGCCATCAACTGGTCCCAGGGATGAAGGCAGTCGCGCATCTATGCGAGAGAAAAAGAACGCTATTTGGGGGAAAAAAACACTATTTTAGGGTTTGATCCCCATCTAATATTATCTGAATTAATGAGTCCTCTGAAATCTGCCCAACATTTGCCAACTTTGTCTTTTGCCGACATCCACTAATTCATAAATCCATCGCCCTACACCGGCGAATCACTTACAGTAAGGCAATCATACAAGAGTACCGACAGCTACTTCACCTGGTGGAGAAAAACCTTTCCTTGATCACAGGAAAGGTACGTTGTGTCTTTATTC
>JAVQJG010013974.1:0-10342 GCA_036024015.1 Craterocephalus amniculus
CTCCAATGCCCCTGATTACCTCCAACAGGTGTGCTCAATCTGCTGCCTGCAGGCTGGAGGACACACTCAGAGCTGATGCACCCAGGTAGAGAAGGCGTGGCCTACAGCTCAGCTCAACAACCATGCAGTTTAACATTAGAAGTGGCAACATGTCGTCTCCTGCTGCTGCATCAGCACAACCCTCCAACTGATCTGAGAGCGTCCTGAAACTAGAACAGTGCAAGTGGTGGTCAAAACATGCGGTTGCAAACATTAAAGTAAAATACTTTTTTCCCCCTTATTTACAAAGTATCTACTAAATGGGAGGATTTTAAAAAAAATAAATATCGGCATAGTTTTAGAAAACATCAGGGACCAGCAAAGCTCCCTCACATTATCCGTTTCTGAATGTGCAATTTCAATTAGCTTATTTTAAGGAGCTAAAAGCGAATTTTTTCGCCATTAGGTGGTGTACTGTGGAGCTGTCTCTGAAACTGAAAGAAAGCCTGTGACAATCCATACCTCTCTCTACCTCTCCCCAACTGGAAACCATGCCCTGCTTTTAAAAAAAGGAAAAACTCCTCTTCGCCTCTTACAGTTTTACTGAAGAAGTAAAACTGTATGAGGCGAGCTGTAAGAAGAGCGAGCTCAGAGTCAAACTGGAGTCCTTTTCGGTCTCACCGCTCTCTCCACCGTGGGAATGCCAGACCAATATTTATCTTTGTTTTGTCCCTTTATTTGTCAGACAACTTTTTTTAGGTTGACCATTGTTTTCTTGGAGGTAATATTGGCTCCTCGTCATCTTCGGTCTGAAGAGTCCCACAACTATCGCCGTGAGTCTCTTCCATCTTGAGTGCTGGCGCTGCGCCGTAACTCTTTATAAAGACGGGGGCGCATGGTTGCACATGGACGTACATGCACGTGCGGCCGGGCCGGCTAGTAAACACAGAGCTGGAGATCAACACACAGAGGCGCTGTGTGACATCGTGCTACACTCCAGATGAAAATACACACCCAGTTCTTCACAAAAAGATTTTTTATTTACTTCAGCTTTTAGCTCCTTTAAAGACAGATAAACTTACTAAAATAACAAAATATGAGTAAGACTAATATGTATTTTCGTCAAAATGACTAAGACTAAGACCAAAACTCAAATGGCTGCCAAAAACAACACTGGTTTCCTACTCATTTTGGTTGCTTCTATTGGTGATCTGGTTCTTTGGGTCACTACCCAGAGCTTGAGGCCATAGGTGAGAAACGTAGACGGACCAGTGAATCTAGAGCTTCTGGCTCAGCTCCTTCTTCACCATGATGGACTGATGCAGAGTCCGGATCACTGCAGATGCTGCACATGTCGATCAACCTATTCATCTCCTCCTTCATACTTCTCTCAACCCTAGACAAGACCCCAACATACTGGGACTCCTCCACTTGGGACAGGACTTCATTCCCAACCCGGAGAGGACACTGTACCTTTTTCCAGTTCAGGACCATGGTCTGAAGGATCTGGAGGTGCTGATTCTCATCCCGATTGCTTCAAACTCAGCTGAGAATCGCTCCAGTGAGAGCTCGAGATCAAAGCCCAATGAAACCACCACATCATCTGCACAAAGCAGAGACACGATCTTGGTCCACCATACCCTCATTGGTAATCCACCAAACCGGATCCCTTCAGTCCCGATCCACCAAGTAGGATCCCCTCAACACCTAGAAATGTGATCCATAAATGTTATGAACAATCGGTGACAAAGGGCAACCTTGATGGAGTTCAACCCTCACCGGGAACCAATCCGACTTACTGCCAGCAATGTGAACCAAGCTCTGACAACGGTCCTATGGGGATCGGACAGATACTAAAAGGATGCTTCACAATTTAATACTCCCAGGCTTCTTTTCGACCAAGCTGGTTCCAGTGCTGATTCGGAGCCAGAGAATGTGTGGGCGGGGCTGCCCATTTAAGGAACCAGACCAGACCAGAATAGAAACTGGGACGCACCGGTAACTCGCAATCCCCAAAATAAACGTTAATTTTTATATTCTGTTGTTGGAAACCGTCCGGCAAACCAAACACACACCACGTTGGATGAAAATGATGTAATGACGCAGCACTGGCCGGATCTTTCAGTGGAAAACAAAATCAGTTCTTTGGAAGCACCAGAGTTGAACCAGTTAAGCTCTGTCTCTGGGACCAGCACCAGCTCTTTGTTGGTGCAAATGAGATACCAGAGCCCTCCACATCAGTCCCCGGGGGATGTGGTTTAACACCTTCTCCAAGTGCACACAGCACATGTCGATTGGTTTGGGGGGCCCACATGTCCCCTCTAGGACCCTGAAGAGAGTCTAGAGGCGGACCAGGACCAGGATGAAAACTACAATGCTATTCCTCAATCCCAGATATCAAATGGACCCTCCTCTCCAGGACCGCTGAATAGACCTTACCAGGGAGGCTGAGGAGTGTGATCCCCTGCAGTTGGAGCACACCCTTTGGTCCCCCTTTTTATTGGAGGGGGACCACTACCCAGTCAGCCAGTCCAGAGGCACTGTCCCAGAGGTCCACGTGATGCTTAAGAGTCAGGTCAACCAAGAAAGCTCCACAGTATCCAGAGCCTAGAATTTTCCATGAAAATGAAACTATATGATTTGTGTTAAAACTGTTGTTTGACTCATTATTAACTATATATTCACAGTTTGATTTAGATTTTTTATAAAATATTTTTTATTATTGCACTTGTTCTTTTAGGTTCCTGGCTACTCACTGGTCATCAGAGCACTGGATACTGGAGTTCCACCAATGTCCTCCACTGCACTGGTCAACATAGACATCCTCGACATCAATGATAACGCACCCATCTTTTCTCCAGCTAATATCACTACTGTCATACAGGTAAAAAAAAATCTGACACCCCCAAATAAATTATTAGGGTGATAATGTTAATGTTAATCTATTAGTTCAGAGAGCTTAGTTTAGCTTAGTATTAATTGGACTACAATGGATCCCTCAAAGCCTCTGTAGAACTGCATGTCTAGATACAAGAAGTTTCATCACATCTGACAAATTTGAGTAGGGCCCATGTTGGAGTGTTGTGTTTACAAGCAGGCACATAATTTGTAGCTTTACATGCCTTCAGCCTGAAATGAATGAAAAGGTTAAAAACAAGCCTACATATTGTTGAAGTAGTAGAGGAGGCAATTAAATGTCCTATGATGACAAAGCATATGTGCCGAACCGAGCCCCAGTGTAAACCAGGATTAATCCAAAAGGTTGGGAAGCTATTGTGTGTCACTGCCACTGAGCTTTCAGCAGTGACTTCCAAAGCTTAAGCAGGACTTTGCTGGGTCTCTCTTTGTGCTAATGGCCAGGGCTTTTGACCGAACAAATACCCCTGGTCAAAATAAAACTACTCTGGTATGAGCTGGTATCTAACACAGGGAGAATGTCTTAATACTGGATGTAACTGTACTCGAATGTAGTGCACATTTCTGATGTGCAATAAGGGTTGACCCAGATGGAGCACTGACATTTTGAACTTACCGGTAGTGATGAACCACTACTATCCGGTTTGTCTCTTCCTCTACTATGGCAATATGGAATCTATTTAGTGTAAGTAGTGTGCATCGTTCTACACTGTATTTCATGCAGTATCTCATGATACAGCCAAAAATCTAAGTAGTTTACCATTAAATAGTCAGAGGTAACAGTTTTCCACCTTTGTGGAGACTTTATATTTTGAGGTCTGATATTAAACTTGATTAACTTTTTCTCATACAATTTTATTAATTAGTTATTAGCCTTTTTATTACATGATTTTACTGTATAATCATTATTTACTACTTCTTCCCATTTTCCCACAATACCTGCCAGGAAAACAAGCCAATTGGCACCAGTGTCCTGCAGTTCTCAGTCATCGATCAGGATTCCTCTCACAATGGACCGCCTTTCTCCTTCAGTATTCTCTCGGGAAACGAAGGTGGGGAGTTTGTGTTGGAGAAAGAGGGAACGCTTGTAGCCAATCAGGTGTTCAGAAGGGATCTGGCAACTGAATATGTCATACAGATACAGGTAAAGTCAAACACAACAGCTGCAGAGGTGCAGCGGTCATTCTTGTAACAGATTGACAAACACTACATACACCATTAGCTGAAGCTTGTGATGGGTTAATGTTTAGTATTTCCATTGTATTTGCACAATGAAAAGAAAAAATACAGTTACATGTAAAAAAAATGCAAAGAGCTCAATGCAAAGCAAAAAAGAGTAAGCCTTAGAAATTTTAAGTCCTTTTTTATCAAAGATCCATTATACAAATATTTTCTCCATGATGCGCCCCCTATTAATGGCTAACTCGGCATCCTACTTGTACTGTGAGTTCTCTACAGTCAGTAAAAGCTGTTGTTTTCTTTTATTTAATTAAGTTTTTTTTTTTTTTAACCTGTCTTGTCCAGCATTGTAGCAAGCAGAATGACTGTCTGGCTTCGATTTTAAAAAAGAGAACTGAAAAGAAAGAGAGGGGAAAAAAGGCTTTGGCTGGGGGACACAACCACAAGAAACAATACAGAAGTCAATGCAATCCAGACTACCTACAGTACAGAGTATCCTTGGGAGGTTATACATGCACAGAAAAATAACTAAAAATAATGATAATAATAAAAAAAATGTAATGAAAAGACTAGCTGAAACAAAATAAAAACAAAACAATATGTCTGATCGAAACTAATGCAGTTAAATCAGTAAGAAGACACACCAACAAAACTAGGAAACGCTTCACGTATTTGTGCGTCATCCTTTCGCAGAGGCCATGCTACAGTTATTTTTTCTGTATTGATTCCAATTTATCGTATGTGCTGCCTGAGCGGGCACAAAACTATTTTTTTCTTGACTCTAGTCTTATCTCTTGCACTTCTTCAGATCTTCCTCTCTTCCTCCAATAATGTCTTCTAACCTTTTTTTGCTGAATCCGCAGGCATGCTGATTGAATGACAGAATGCTTGCCTGCGTGAAATGCATGGGTAACGCAAAACTCAGCAGGCGGTGTCCCAGATGTAAAAAGTTTGACAGTGTGGTTTTTCAGCCACAGGACGCTGCTGGGTCGCCGCGGCTCTAAAAATTCACATAATATATATGTTATTTTGCCATCAAATGAGTCCAGAAAATTGAGTTTTAGTCTCCTGTCGTGTCCTTGGGCAAGACACCTTACCCTCATTGCCTCCAGTTATGGCACCGCTGGTAAAAAAAAACAAACACTCAATTGTAAGTCGCTTTGGATAAAAGGGTCAGCTAAATGACGGTAATGTAATGTAATGTAGTTTTAAAGTCAAAAAGTTAGAAAGTGGGTCTTTAAAATAAGAAAGCTAATCAAGCAGCACATCGTACGAACTGTATGTGCAACATAGTATGTACAAAACGTATAGTATAGAAGCATGTGCAGTACAATATATACATTTATATACTGTAAACTGTAGGGTAAAGATCCATCAAATTCTAGCAATCTCAAGTGTAAATGTTTAAAACATGAAGGGTTCAGTGGAATTTGTGACTAAACAGATATAATAAAATAAACTAGGAGACTATGTTAACACATAATAAACATATTTAATTGAGCAATAATGAATACAGAAGTCCAAGCTATTGTTCATATCAAACCTCCCAAAGTGAAGTTGTAACCTCTTTTTCAGTTCCCTCTCTGCTAAAATTAGCCATCAGTGCTCAGACTGATGGTTTCTGCTTTGAGTCTGCAGAGCATTTTTCATAGTCTCATAAAGGCAAGGTTAGGCCACCTGTTTATTCCAGGTAGATCATAGGAGGAGGATGAAACAAAACCAGTAAGGGTTATACAGAAAAAAAAGAGAAACCGGTGTGAAAATTTGCTGTTGTAATATTTAAATATATCCTGCTTTAAAACCAAACCAGGGTTACTGAACTCTGTGGTCTTCTTGTTCGTCATTTCTTTGTCCATGACATTTCTCATCTGTTTATGGTGATGACCTGTCTTGTCCCTCCTCCTGCAGGTGTCAGACTCCGGCATACCTTGTTTGTCCTCCACTTCCATGCTAACAGTTAGAGTGATTGAGGAGAGCCTTCATCGGCCAGTAGTTTTGCCACTGGAAATTCATATCGTCACCATGGAAGACGAGTTTCCTGGTGGTGTTATGGGTCAGCTGCATGCCACTGATGCCGACCCTTATGATGCTCTGACTTTTGGTCATGCCACCCCAGCTCAGCGCAGTCTGTTTAAGATCAGTCCTCACGACGGAAAAATCATCGCTCTTGGTGGTTTGGATGCTGGCAGATACTTTCTCAATGCCAGTGTTAGTGATGGACGCTTCATTGTGTCTGTGCCAGTGAGCATACATGTGGAACAGGCCACACCTGAGATGCTTCGTGATGCAGTAACTGTTCGCTTTGAGAGTGTTGCACCACAGAATTTTGTGGCAATGCATCTTAAAAGCATTTTGAAGGTGATGCAGCAGGCAGCCCAGTCTCAGCAGCAGGACACTTTGCACCTGCTCAGCTTACAGCCAGTTGATGGGACACAACAACTAGACATGCTTATCGCTGTGGAAAAAGTAGAAGGCGGGTACTACAAGGCTGCTTACCTCACTCAGAAGCTCAGCACATCACGGTGGAAGCTGGAGGAGGTGCTCAGAGTGTCAGCCATCCTGGATAAGAACTGTTCTGGGTTGGAGTGTCGTGGTGCACAGTGTGAACAGAATATCATACTGGATTCTCACAATCTGGTCACATACAGCACTCCACGGTCCAGCTTCGTCTCACCACACTTCCGACGAACCTCACGTTGTACATGCAATGGTAAGTGACAGCAGTGCATGTGTATCACACCAACCACCAACCAGGGCTTTTCATAGAGACAACCGAGGAGGGCGGAGAGAGGGGGGTGGGGGGGGTGGTGGTGTGTGTGGGGGGGGTGCTCTGGATCTGGATGAGGCTCTTCTCATACTATAAAACAAACGTGTGTAATGCACACAGCACATAAGAATTTACTGTGGGCCGTCACATACTGCAGTAGTAACAATGGAATCCATGCAGGCCGAAGTTAAAATGCTACCAATTAAATAGATAATTCGAAAACATTCAAATTGAACAACGAATGTCCCTTTTGGAAATGAATACAGTAATCTGAATCTTTTTCTATTCTAAAGCAATTTAACCAATCACTTTCCTTCTTTAAGAAGCCATCCAGAATCAGTTGATTTCCTTTTCTATGGGCAGGAATAAACAATGAACACAGATGTGTTCATTGTTCATTTACAATGAACACAATGTCACCTGGTGTGTCACCTCACCAGGACACATTATCACATTATTATTACTATTATCATTATTATTATTACCACTATCAACTTCTACACTATTATTAATATCACAACATATAGTGGACCAATGAAAGATGTTATTTAGAGAGGCACAAAAGCCTCATTTCCACTGAGGAGTACGGCTCGGGTCAGTACGGTTCGGTATGGTCCTGAATGGTCAGGCCCATTCAGAGAAGCATTTCCACTAAAAGAATGCGGCGCCGGCATGCGGGGCTTCTAGCGTGGCATCATGCTAGCGCGACACTTACACACATGAAGCTAAAACAACATGAGCTATGTCTCTATAAACATTTTAATTCCTCACCGCTAAATCCAGCTAATTTTACGTGACTTCATCTACAAATGTGGGAGGAAACGTTGAAGCTCCAGAGCCGACCAGAGCCTGCTGATGTTTGGAGCCTTTTTTTATTGTTTACTTTCCAGCGTGGACTGACCAGAGTTTGTGTCGCTGCTTTGTGAGTTGTTTTGTTTTTGTTTCTGTCCGTGAATAAATGCGTGATATTGCATGATGTCAGCAGCTCCGCCCAAACTGTACCGTGCGGACTTCCGGTTATGGCGCTGTGCTAGGCGTGCGTGTGTTGGGGCTCCTGTGGAAATTCAGGAAATATACTAACCAAACAGTCAATGTACGACCAGTGAATTATTACAACTCTGTGCGGAATCAGGACCAATCAGCCATTATGCCGAAAGCTGCTAAATCTCAGAAGTCATCGACAGCAGACGCTTTGGGTGATCCAGAAGTGACGGATGCTAACACTAGCACTGGAGACGATGTGGTGGCTAGCTCGAGCCAAATTCTTAACGCCATCAGCGCAATGAAAGGAGAATTCGTACAAAAGTTTGACTGCTTGTTCAGTGCCATAGAGGAAGTGCAGAGTGATCTCAAGGCAATGTCAGTTCGTGTGACTGAAGCGGAGAATAGTATTAGCACCAATCAAGATGATGTCGCATCATTGAAAACACAGACTCACACCATGAAAGCGCCTATTGAGGAGCTAACCTTGAAAGTGGACGACTTGGAAAACCGAGGCTGCTGCTCGAATCTTCGCCTGGTCGGTCTCCCAGAGAAGGTAGAAGGGTCTGATATGTGTGTCTTTCTTGAAAGATGGATTCCTGAAGCGATCGGGGAACGTAATTTCCCACGACCCGTACTCATAGAGAGGGCGCACAGAATCGGTGGAATCAGCATGAGAGATGCTCAGGCAGGGTCTCGCTCGGATGTGCGCCCCAGAGTGGTAATAATGAAGTTCCTAAACTTTGCTTACAAGTCCCGGGTCATGAAGGCTGCCAGGAACAAGGGGGAAATACTATACAATAACCAGAAAGTTATGTTCTTCCCCGACGTCTCTGCTGACATGGCCAGACGGAGGAAAGTCTTCGAATCTGTTAAAAAAGAGCTGGCCTCTCTCTCCATCCCAACTCTGCGCTATGGGATAATTCATCCGGCTAAACTCCTGGTAACTGTTGAGGGAAGACGGCACATCTTTGACACCCCAGCAGGAGCAAAGGATTTTGTGCGCAAGCTGATGGATCGTGCCCCGGGATCCACGGATAATGACACTCCATGAGAGCTGATGGTACGACCGGTATTTCTAAATAACTGAATTGCACTCCCTGTCTTTACAGGAGGATGTTTTGAACACTGTTTCAATTATTCGGTGCAGAGTAACTGTTTGGTTGTGACAAAAGTAGTTTCAATTATAATTTTTATTTGTGATGTTCCATGAGGGGCTCCGCTACGGTTGTTGGGCATGCTGTTCCTCTCTGCATTGTGTATGCGGGTGGACCAGTTAGGCTCCATGGTTAGGATGTGTACATTGTGGGAGGGATGGGTGTACTTAAGTTGGGGCTGTACACTCAGTTATAGGGTTCTAAGGCACATATTTTTCATTGCATATATTTTTGTTTTTATTTTCTTATTTTCCTTTTTCTCTTTCTGTCTTTAGTTTTCAGCCATTTCAAATGCAATACAGTTAAGTTTACTGTTATTACAACATGTCATCTGAACTTCAGTTTACATCTTGGAATGTAAGGGGTCTAAACAAACTTGTCAAGCTAAAGGAGGTCATGAGTAGGATAAAACAGTTAAAAGCTAAAATAGTCTTTATCCAGGAGACGCACCTGACTGCTGAGGATGTAATCAAAGTGAGGAGAAGGTGGCCTGGTCGGGTATTTTCAGCTTCTTTCAGCTCACACTCACGTGGAGTAATTACACTTATACACAAATTTGTGCCTTTTCATCTCCTTAGTGTGGATGAAGATCGATTAGGCAGATACCTTATTATTCAATGTGAAATTCTATCAGTTCGATTAAATCTGGTTAATATATATGGGCCCAATGATGATAATCCGTCCTTTTTTCGTAACCTGTTTTTGTTGTGTAGCGGCTGGTTGGGCAGTGTTATGGTGTTCGTGTGTTTTTGTTTTGGTTTCTTTCCACCCTTTTTAGGCACGTCGGGCTTGCTGTAGGAGGGTAGAGCTGTGAGTCAGAGCCTGCGGTTTCTGTAATCACTCTCACCTGTGTGATTATCACACCTGCTTCCACTCAGCTCATCTCCATGCCTTTTTAACCAGTCTCCACTCTCCACTCAGTGCCAGTTCCTTGCCACACTTACCTGGACTCTCTGGCTCCAGTCTACCCTCCTGGCTCCCCGGCGTCTCAGCAGCACTCCTTATCTCCTGTGAGTTTGTCTCTTGCACTCCACTGCAACCTCCTGGCTCCCTGGCGTTTCTCCTGTGTTCCTTGGCTGTGGATCCTTCCGGCACCCGCTCTTTTGGCGGTCACCTTTAGTTTTGTTCCTCCGCCCTTTTGGCTGTTTTGTTTCTTTTGGACATTAAAGCCGGTGTACCTGCTTTTGAGTCCATCCTCCTTGTAGCGCATCCTAACAGAAGGAACTGGCCATACAATGGACTCAGCAGGCGATCACACTGGGACTGACTTCAGAGAACTCATCCAGCCTGTCTTCACATGAACAGAGACTCTCTGCTCTACAATCCGACAACCAGCTCCTCCTGTCCAAGATCAATGATCTTG
>JAVQJG010013977.1:0-16350 GCA_036024015.1 Craterocephalus amniculus
GACCGATAACCTGAAACTACGTTTACCGTAATGCCTGATAAACGTGCGCACACAGATTTAAGCCGCGAGCAAAGTGCGGCTAGCTTGACGGTGTCTTTTCAAATGACGGCTCACTTGACCGCAGTTATGAATAACTGGTTCTAGAGAGCATTTCAATTTAAAAAAAAATCCCAGGCACTTTAATCCCATCTTTGTAGCCTTGGCTTAATGGAGACCGGTGCAGAAAACTCGAAGCCACTCGATGACAGAGATCATGATGATCTGGATACCAAAGTCATCGCCAAGACGGCGGATGAAAAGGCGAAGAGACCAACGTGGAGCGGACAGCTGGAGTTCATCCTGGCATCGGTGGGATACGCGGTGGGTCTGGGCAATGTCTGGAGGTTTCCCTATCTGTGCTATAGCAGCGGGGGAGGTAAGACCGATGAGAACTGTGGACAGATCTGCTGTAATCAACTTATTAATCCCTCTTGCAACTCTCGTCAGTCTTAAAAATAATTCTGAAAATTCTGTGGTTTTTTTGGGAAGAGTTTTTTTTCTAAAGTATTTTTTTCTATTTTCTAAATAAAAAGAATAGGTTGTTTCCTTTGAATTATATCAGTGTCTTATAACTAATGTGAAGGTATATGACCAAGCCTCTTTATTTCTTGCTTGCACCTCTGGAAAGATTAGTCAACCCAAGACTTGTAGGAAGTTAGTAAAAATACTTTGGCGGATTTAACTAAAATGTATTATATATGTTTTTTTAAATAAATTATTACTACTAATATATTAGAAATATCCATTTTTCAAAAAGAATGAATGTGTGAATATGTGGAATATACTTGCAAAGGATTGTAATGAGATTACATAGCTGACATACTCAGGAGCATCCCAGAGCTGCATGCTGCTGACCTTTTCCATTTTTCTGCTTCAGGTGCCTTTATTATTCCTTACTTCACCATGGTGCTCCTGTGTGGCATTCCTCTTCTCTTCATGGAGTTTACCATTGGGCAGTACACTCGCTTAGGGCCAGTGCATGCTCTCGCCAAAATCTGCCCCTTGTTAAAAGGTGAGTGATGCTCCAAAGAACTAAAGGCTCGTCTCTTGGGATAAAGACGAACATCTGATGAACTGCTCTCCCCGTTCTTCCCGTCTTGTTATTGGAGCCCATGCAAACACAGCTCCTGCTTGTTTGTATTGACCTTTAAATGCAATAACTAACGTGCTTATTTTAAGACCTCCAAATATGTGTATAAAAATTTCCTGGGGGAATTTTAATACCCTATAATACAAACCAACAGGAGCAATATTTCCACTTGGCTTTCATACATATAAACTCAGTATAAGTGTAGGATAGTGATTGATTTTATGAGAAATTTCTCTACTTATGAACACGTTGTTTTTATCGATTTTTAAAAAACTAGAATCCATTGTTGATTTCCTCTCAGCCGAATATTTAATCATTCACCTTCTGTCCTAGAAACCACAGTTAATCAATGTATAATATGACTGGAAGTAGGCTATTATTGAGACAGGAAAGGTGTCAAATAGATAATTTAAAATGTAATTGTGCAATTCCATCAGATAACACAGAAAAGTAAGTGTATATTTCCAGTATAAAACGTCTATTTCTGTTGAGTATTTGTCTCCCTGAGTGGAGCTTATACCATCAAAATGTTTAGATCAATAAAAGTGTGCAGACGAATTATCTAGACAAACATTTGGTCCTGTGTTTTTCAGAACTGAAAACATGATGTATGTAACCACTTACTGTATGGGCGGATAAAGACAAACAGCACTGTCTTTACACTTTATGACAGTACAAAGTACAGTAGGTCTTCTTTGTGAAACCCTTAGTCATCATTGATTAAACAAGTCATGAATAGACATGTGAAAAAAGTACAAGTATAAAAACCAAAGCGGGTCAAGAAGTTCTCTGAAAAACAGGAATAACTCGTGCTTGACCAAACAGAAATTTCCCAACTCCTCAAATATGCCCATCCTAGTTAACATGACATTTAACATTCGTCCTCTGTTATCT
Source organism: Craterocephalus amniculus (assembly GCA_036024015.1). Taxonomy (NCBI): domain Eukaryota; kingdom Metazoa; phylum Chordata; class Actinopteri; order Atheriniformes; family Atherinidae; genus Craterocephalus; species Craterocephalus amniculus. The sequence continues at coordinate 2,024 of JAVQJG010013977.1, forward strand.
TGGCCACACATGTGTCATCTGAAGTTAGACAAATCTTTCCTGTCACAGGAAAGTATTATAAAAACAAAAACCGAACATGATTTTCACCCAAGTTTGAAAGTTTTAGTTTTTCTAAGATTTTGGTAATCCATCCATCCATTTTCTGAACCGCTTAATCCAAGTGGGTCGCGGGTGTGCTGGAGCCTATCCCAGCTGTCAAGGGGCAAGAGGCGGGGTAGATTTTGGTCATATGAAACTGAAAAAAAAAAGAAGAGGAACTAATCAACAAATTCTGTTAAATGAATCTTTTAATGTTCTTTGTTTGATGCCATACATTCAAAATCAAAGTCAAAAATGTATTTGGCCAAAGTGAAGGCATGCATCCTTCTGAGTCAATTTTTGTTTTTAATATATTCTGCCTTTTTTTTCTTTGACTAACAAAGTGTTTTCACTTGTTGATGGATGAGAACTTGTTAAATGAAAAGTACAATCAGTGAGACAATCAGTCTATTAATGCACTTCTGTATATTTTCAAAGTGCCAATCAAAATAATCATTAATGAGAGCACTGCCAGTTACTTCCATGGTGTGGCTTTGATACAATTTTAATGAAGAAAACCTACATCTAAGCCCATTTACATTCAGATATAAGAGCTATTCGGAACATTTTTGGTCACAGCTGTGGAAAACCATATTCTGTGAAGCTGAGTTTTTGGTCACAAATCACATTATTGAGTACCATGCTGCTTTCATCTTTCTCCTTATTTTAATCAGTGGAAGAGAAGTCAGTGGTTTGTAGTTGTAGTGGAGCAATTTAATGGATTTCTTCATTAAAAGTATATCACAATTTCTCTCTTACAATTTACTATCCACACCTGGAAGTAGCTCATCAGTTACATTACTGCCTTCATCAAACAAGAGCCCAGCCATCAGCAATCACTACATGTAGGTATGACGTGACAATGATTTCTGTCTGATTCTAACTTGAGATTTTTCTCCATAGTTTTCTTATCTCCTTAAAGACAGAGATAATCTACCCGGTCAAAACGTCCTTCACTTGATTTATCGCTCATTTCTCCCTGGTTAATGCTCTGTGCTAAACAAGGGCCAAAAGCAGGTAGTTTTTCTTCTTCTGAATGATTTCCCTGTGCAACTCATTTGCAGTTTACTGTGATATACATGTGATCATTGGTTGAGTCATCCACAAATATCTCAAGCCGGGAAATAAGCTGAATCATTTGTTTAGATGTGGAAAATTTGGTTGCAGTTCTAAACTTTCCTGGTTATCTCATTTTTTTCCCATGCGGGTTCTTTGTGTAGCGGTGAGGAAAGGCGGCGTATGAAACGGATGCACAACTACCTTTTGTCTGCTTTGTTTTTCAACCCAGCAGGGCAATTTGTTTTGTCAGATTGAAAGGAGGCATATATTAAGAATGTGTTGTTGAGTAAAGTGAAAGAGGCAAGCAGACAAAAGCAAGGGATGGAGCAGCCAGCATGGAACATCCAAAGGGGTTTTAGTTGATCCTGGAGATCAGTGCTGGCTTCCTCTGGCTCCGTTGTTATGTTGAAACAGGACTGTTTTTCAGCTGCTCATCCTTCCATTTTACAGCACAGTGAGAAGCACCAATTGGTGCATGGCATTCCAGCCTCTACAATAAGCAGGAGAGGAAAGCCTTTTTCTTTTTTTGACATCAGTAGGATGGGATTTCCCCCAAAGACTTGAGAAGTTCAATCTCAATCTGGCAAACTTCACCACAGGAATTTTGTTGATTCCTGGATGAAAATGTAATCTTTGCAAATCACAAAAATATTTTTTGTGTATTTATTGAGGGAAATGATCCAACATTACGTATTTGTGATCATGAGCTTTTGCTTGCAGTACAGTATGGCCGCATGTGCAGCAACAACTTTCAATGAATGTTGGTGGGTTTTTGCGGAACATCAGGCGGGAAGATTTGTAGCCTGTGGATTTAGTCAGTTTTTTTACATAACATCCTCAATTCAAATCCTTCACAAACATTTCTATTGGATCAAGATCAGGACTTCAACTTCCTCATTCCAAAACCACTCTGTGGTAAAAATAATTATTTGTGTTTTAGGATGGTTGGTTTGCTTCATGACCAACTTTTTCTTTATATCAAGTTCATAGACGGATCTAAATGGGCTGCAATATTTATTCTGGAAAACGCTTCCTCCTTGCTTTACTGCCATGCTCATACCTGTTGTTCAGCAGGACTGTTGAACATTAATGCAGGCCAATGAGAGTTTTAGCTGCTTAGGAAGGTAAAATGAACAGCTTTAAGACCTTGCAGACTTTACTTTACTTTCTTTTCTAATAGAGATGTTTGTTGGGTGACTGGGAAGAATGACAGTAATATTGAATTGAGTATTTTTATTTCTACATAGTCTGTTTGACTGGAGTTGTGGAGCCAGAACTCCTTGGATGTTTTTTGGTGTGGCTTTTCCAGCTTAATGAGCAGCAGCCAGTTCTTTTTCATGGAGCCACAGAAATCTTTACTGATACTTATAGAGCCATGTATTTGAATATCAGAGTTTGGTAAAACAAATAAAACAAAGAGGCATCATATGTGTCTTTTGGTCTTTTGATGAATTTGGTCTTTATGATCAGCTTGTGGGACTGGTAAGAAAATCTGGGGATATTTTGGGTCTTTTTCATGGAAAATTATAGAAAATGTAGTATTCAGAATAACTGCCAAACTCTTTAGCTGAGTCATGCATGTGAAAGAAACAAACACAGTACTTGCATTCATACAGAAAATCTGATACACCCAGCTTGAAACCACAGTTGTTAAAAGACTGAATAATTTAACTTCTTTTGGGGGATTTGGATCTTACCCTGACTCATTTCATCAGGAGTCTGTTACATACATACAGCAACCACAGAGGAATTTCAGCTCCACAGCCGAGGAATTCTTCTAATCTGTGCCTGAGTTTGGCTTCGTTATGGCTCTAGCATCATCTCTGTACCAGACATACACACCTACTGTTACACTGGGCCCATGTTCCTCACACTAAGTAGCGCTATGAGCATGAGAATGATTATTCAAGTGATGATCTTTTTCCCACAGATGGCATGACATCTGCAGACTCGTCTCTTACTTTGTCCCCTCCTCCCCCGTACTCTGCAGGTGTTGGTCTGGCCACAGTTGTCATCTCGCTTGTGTTATCCACATACTACAATGTTCTCATGAGCTGGGCACTTTATTATTTTTTCAACTCATTCGGAGCAACTCTTCCCTGGTCATCCTGTAACAACACTTGGAACGCTGTCGGAAATTGTTCCAGTGGGTTCACAGGCAACTCCACCCACCTCCAGTCTTCCAGCCAACAGTTCTTTGAGTGAGAATCTATCTCTGCTTTTTTCTGCTGCTTATTTACCGTATGGTGGGACTTTATATGCTCTAAAGTATCCCTCATTAAAATCATGTGTTTTGCTTAAGACTTAAAAGGTTTTCTTGGTCAGACAATTTTTTGATTTACTGAAAAGATGTGTTCTCAAATATACTGACTGGCCAGTTTATTAGGTACACCCACTCGGTTGCTTGTTGATGCAAATAACCAATAAGCCAATCACATGGCGAGTCCTAGAGATGGTTCACACACAACCAGCTCTGGGGTTTACAGAGAATGGCCTAAAAGAGAGAAAAGTTTCCAGTGAGCAGCAGTTGTGTTAAATTCCCCTTTTGATGTCAGAGGAACATGGGCAAGCATGTTTGAGATGAGTGGCAATAGTAACTCCAATAGCCACTAGTTACAACCAAGTTATGTGGAATGTAAGCTCTGAACATGAAATGAGCTCAAGCAGCAGAAGACCACACCAGATAGATACCATCCAGCAAACTGTTCCCAGATTGGATTGGAAATGTTCTGCAAGTGGCTTCTGAAGGAAAAAAAGGGGTTCATCCTGCTTCTATCATGGTGTATCTAATAAAGGGGCCAGTGAATGTTATTTTGTGAAACAAGATCTGGCAACATGTGAATCGAAATATGAAAACTTCTTTTAAAATATTCCATTGTCTAAAAGATCACTTCTTAGGGCCTTAAATCCTTAAAGCCTAACCCCTATTGCCACACTGCGTGGTATCAGGCCATTAGACAGCAATTGTACTTTAGCTGTAAGTTGCTAGTTTCATCCCCAACTTTCCCAATCTTAATATGCTATATATCCTGAAAACAAATGAAGTAGTGTAAAGATGACTTTTTTTTTTTTCTCCATTTTTCTAGTCACAAACTTCTGGAGAAGACCAGCAGCATTGAGGAAGTTGGTGGCCTCCACTGGGAACTATCAGGCTATCTTCTCATATCATGGGTCATCGTTTATTTATGCATATTTAAAGGGGTCAAATCAACTGGCAAGGTCAGAAATATGCAGTTTTTCTGTCAATGTGTGCTTGTATAACTGTAATTAAATGTAATTATAATGATAATTATGGCAAATGTTGTGTATGGCTTGTTCTTTAATTCAATTGTGCTGTCTCTAGGATTTTGTTAACAGTCAATTTCAGTAATACAGAAGTCTCAGATTTATCAACACACATTAATGCTCTCCAGAAATGTCAATACTGACAACAAAACAAAACCACACTTATTAACGTCTCACCAGCGTTTCCCTCTTTTTGTGATATAGGTTGTGTATTTCACTGCTGTTTTTCCATACTTCATCCTGTTTGGCCTGCTCATCAATAACGTGCAGCTGCCGGGAGCCATAAATGGTATCCTTTACTTTGTGACACCTGTCTGGAGTAAACTGTTTGAAGTGAAGGTGAGATTGTGTTAACACCAGACCAACAATAAAAAGCTACTTTGGTACCCAGTATCAGATGGGAACCAAAACACAAACTGAGCATGATAATGTGCAGAGGATTAAAGAGGCAGCATCAAAAACAGTCAGAAACATTTATTATATAACTGTTTCCAATGGCATCTTATCACTTTTCTAAATAAAATGATTTAATTCTCTTAATAAATAATCCACCAAACATAAATCTCCAGAATTTTTACAAAGTTAACAAGCTTAGATACTGGTGTATAGTAATCTAATGTAAAGTTATAAAAGTTTCACATCTCTTTTATCCTGCAGAGACTGTGCAATGTAAATAGATGAAGAATAGTGGAAACCTCTTAGATTCAACCAACATCACACAAAGCAGTGACAGAAAAAATGGTTTTAAACTAAATTAGATGGAAATCCAATTAATCCATGTGTTGTTCTTTGTCTCCATCATCACAGGTTTGGGTTAATGCAGCAGCCCAGGTCTTTAACTCCATTGGAATTGCATTTGGCTCCATGATCTCGATGGCTAGTTACAACAAGTTCAACAACAACATTGTTAGGTAAAAAGTCAATGGGCCTCATTCACCAACATCTGTTGTCAAATCTTCCTAAATTTGTTCTTAAATTTTACTTTAAAAGCCTTTTATGACAAACCTCCGAGAGATTCATGAGCTTATTAGTATCTTTCTTCTGGTGAACGCCAGTCTCTCCTAAGTTGAAAGGACGTAGCAGCTGGCTGTACTTTGCATAGGTAAATGCCATGTGCAAACAGACAGCCCATCATGTGACTGAAAAGGAGAAATAACAGGCAGGATTACAAGCAAGAGATGATAACAAAGATGTCCATTGAAGCCTGATTTTCCTCACTTGTAAATGTTATAAATAACCACATGATGGACTTCAAATAATATAAAAACAGCGTCAACTTCAAACTAATCATTAATTCAAACCTGGACAGCCGCCTGCAGCTAGTCCTATGAGCGCATCAGGATGCACATCCATGTGGTGTTGTGGCTAAAGAGGAAAGTAGTATACTGTAAAAAAAAATTACATACAGCCCACTGTACCTTCTACAGTTGGTAAAGCAAATTTCCATCTGCTATGGCATCATTTTAAGATGCAGTTCACCTACGGAAGGGGTGCTGCATCTGATGAATCCTCCACAGTAGGTGAGTCTGACAACAACAGAACAACAAAACTTTGATTTCTTAATAAAACTGAAATGAATGAAAAACCATTTCACTGTGAGAAATATAACAGTAGGATGTGATCTTGTGCTGTAATTACGAAATATTATTTATCTAAAGTTATTTAAAGATCCTACTAAAACACATTTGAACTTTATTATTGTATTTTAATGTACTGAGGCTAAGATTGATTTTGTCCAAATGTGTCGGCACTGAGATGTTCTTAAGAATCCTCCTGAGTGTTTGTAGGATCTGTTCTGACCTAAGAAGAAATCCAAGATACGAAACTTTTGGTGAATGCCACATTTTATGTAAAAAGTTCATAGTTGTAAGAACCGTCGGTGAATGAGGCCCAATATTCTTTACATTTCATAAGCTGCACTATGTATTTGCCATAATTTCTTCTATGTTCTAGAAAATACAGAGAATGCAACTTTATTATAATCATGGCAGATGTACACTTATTTTAAAGGTAGCAGAAATGCCAGAAGGATGGTCACTTAATGTGAAATTCTGCATTAAAGAGTACATTTATAAAGCATAATATCTTATAATAATAGAATTAGTTTGTTGAACAGCAAAGCTCTTGGTTCCTGTGTTGTTTTAAAATTAAAAATACTGGATTGAAAATGCTCTATTTTCCCCAGTGTTCATCATTCTGATATACATTTCAGCGGCTGTCAAGTAGGTTCCTCTCATCCTGCAGAAATTCTCATAAAATGCCATCCAGGTAAAAACTAAGAAAGTTGGGATGCTAGCTGTGAATAATGACTAGTTTCATAAAGAATGGGAAGCTAGGGGGGTATATACATCTATTAAGATATCCATAGTCTCATTTTCGAGAAACAAATATCTGCTTTGATCTGACAGATTTTTCCAGAGTTTCTTTGGGTGCCAGAAGTGAAGTGAGTTTTTCGTTTGTTCTCTTTTCCTTTTTTCCTGCAGGGATGTCTTGATTGTTTCATTTGTCAACTCATTCACGAGTATCCTGGGTGGCTTTGTGATTTTCTCAGCTGTTGGCTACATGGCCCACATACACAACCTACCAGTTGACAATATAGCTACAGATGGTAAGCCTCACAACGGGACGATATGCAACACTGCACTCCTGTGGATTTATTTTTATTTTCCTATTTGATCTAAATGAGACCACAGGAGCATAATACTGTATACAATTATGTCAGCATATTGTAGAGATAGTAAAGGATCCTAGACTAGGTTTTTGAGTGAACAAGTATTTATTTTCAATTCCCTTAGAAAATCTTCCTCTTTCTGTGGAAAAACATGACAGAGACAGGTTTTATACATGTAGAAAAAAAACCCTGTTTCTCTCTGGTTCGTCCCCTCCTGCTGAGCGGAGAACATCATCTGACGCAGTTTCACAGACTATATCTAAGCCCCTATTATAACTCATTAACAAAAAACAGCAAGGCCTGACGAGGCTTTCAGTCGTGATCAAAAGATTACTGTGAAATGATTCAACCTCACTATTTAAGATGTGTGAAACTTAAGACAAACAAGGCACTGATTTATCAGGCATAACGTTATGGATGGCTAATGGAGCATTCTGATTACTGATGATATATAATGTTGGACTTAGGAATAGCGATTGTAGCGATTTTTTAAAATAAATATTTTGATAGAGGCTGCCCGTAGATTTGGTCAGCATGTGATTAACATGTTGAAACATACTGTATTTTCCAAGGAACTCCAACTAACAAGACTTAAAAGCTTTAATATGTGCTCAAATTGCTTTTTCTTACTGAAGTAAGGTAAATTTGTTCATTGTTTTATAAACAACTTGAAGTTTACAACATATTTTGAACTATAGAGCTTGACATGACCTCATATGCATAATGTATTCTGGATTTAAGGTGACTTTATCTGGCCACATTCAATGGTTGCTTTGAAAATTTTGTTCAAACTTTAACTGACCGACAATAAACACATTAGTTCATTGTAACTCGGTGTTGCCTTAAAAATGTATTTCCTCTAATTACCTTTGAAGTCTTGCATGGCTTTGCTTGAACCACACACCTTGTTCCTCAGCTTGCACCCATAGTCCCCAAGCTTTGACCTTAATTTGTGATGCCTCTAGACACAGTTTACATGGTTAGTAAACTCAGCATTCATGTTCAAGATGAATACAGCTTATAAGGAAGCATTTTTTTTTGCTTTGTTGTCTCTTAGGCCCTGGTCTGGTGTTTGTTGTGTACCCTGAGGTCCTTTCCACCATGCCCGTCTCTCAGCTCTGGGCCCCTCTATTCTTTGTTATGCTGCTGTGTCTAGGCCTGGACAGTCAGGTAAACATGTGGACTTCTTGTTCTTGTTAGGTGAACATAAATCTTGAAATAATTTTCAGCCTAACCCAAATCACGTGAGATAATTTTGTAGACTGAATTAAATGTAAGTATTCTGAGTCAACTTGATGAAAGTATTTGCTCTGCTTCAGACCAACGAGATCCATAAGGGTAAATGTAACATATTTAGCAAGGGTCTGATTTGGTTTTCTCGTGTCTTTAAAATGTGCATGACAGAAGTATGAGATGTTTAATTTCATGGGACAGTTACAACAGCTTTTTAAGTCCCAATTACGTGAATTGATTGTGATAATTCATCAAAAGAGATTAAACTGTTTTCGTCAGAAATGCAATTTTCACATGTGTCCAGTTTTGAGAGTCACAGCGGTTTAGTGACCTTTACATTGTATTATGCCGCTTTAAACAAATATGCAAACTCATTCAGTTTAAAAAGGGCACCAGGAACAGTATTACTGTTTGAATCTCAGAGTAATTACTCATTTTTGTCCAGCAGTTTGCAAATGTGGAAGTAGGTGTGACATTTTTAAAGGATGAGTTTGGACCCAGAATTCTGCGTTACCTAAAGAGAGAGGAGCTGATAGCGCTGGCTGTGTGCGTTGTCAGCTTTGTTTTGGGGCTCCCTCATGTTACTAAGGTAAAGTAAGAAACATTTTCACTTTGTGGAGAATCCTATTGAAGGATTTTGTGTAACATACATGTAGTAACAGTTCCCGCCTGCTGTCTCTCAGTCTTTCTCTCCCTGCTTCACAGGGAGGCATTTATGTGTTTCAGCTGATGGATCACTGCACTGCTGAAGTTTCCCTCATATTCCTGGCATTCTTTGAAGTTGTGGCTACATGCTGGATCTTTGGTAAAATGTTCAGACATCCAGATTATTCTAAAAAGCCTTGATAGGGACTTTTTGTTCGTTTATTTAATGAGAAACAAGTCGATGACAAATTTGTGTGTGGCAGAAACTAAATCCGTGGTTTTACTTTTTGTCTGTCAGGTGTGCAACGGCTCTCCTTCATGGTGACGAGGATGCGGGGAAAATCTCCAAACAGGTTTTTTCGCTTCTGCTGGCTGCTGGTTTGCCCCATAATGTTGTTGGTGAGTCCTGTTTCAACCATGGGACCAAAATCTTCACTGAGCCTCGTGTAAAACTGTCCTTTTCTTTTCATAGTGCATACTGACCTCCAGCATTGTTCAGTATACACCTCCTCACTATGGTAACTACTGGTACCCACTTTGGGCTCAGCTGGTTGGCTGGGGAATCTCACTGGTCTCTGTGGTGTGGGTCCCACTTGGTGCCATCCATGAGATCTACAACAACAAAGGAACGCTTGTTCAGGTGGATGACAACAATTTAAAGAGGGAATGGTCTCCCAGACATAAAAAGAGGATGGAGGGGCGTTACACTTAAAACTCAACACTTTAAGGAATTTTAGAGATCTGGCCAGCCAGTGAAATGCAGATTTAATGTAATTACAATAATAATTTACTGCAGGGAGCAAACAATAAAACAGCAGGAAAAAAAGAAATAAAAGACTCAAAGTTGATTAAAACTGTGTTTACAAACCTTCAACATTATTTTTTTTCATTTATTTTGTTAACATCCATTTCATTTACAATATCTCCAACAAATAAGTTCCTTCCCACCCCCTCCCAACCCTAAGCCAATCCCAATGTGAGAAAAGAGAAATGACAAGTTATTAGTCTGTTAAGAGTAAACACACATACTTCCATGTTGAAAGAGAAGTGAAATATAGTCATATTACACATGTGTATACATATATGCATACACATATGAACACACACACACACACACAATTAAGTTGAAGTAAATGTATAAGCTAACAAATTTTTCCTTCTTTAACCCTCAGAGATTTAAAACAGCTGTAACTCCGGCACTGGACCTGGATGACGTTGCTGCAGTGCTGGAAAAACAAAACCTTGACAACTCAGCGATGGAAAAGTTGTTTACTTCAAGAGTATGACGAGAGACAACTAGACTACTGTCTTTCTGGGTGATGTGATTTGGCACAAGAAGACATGACCTCCATGTTTTCATCACAGTTATTTTTCACTGGGAACCATCGATATTTATAGTTTACTTGCACTGTGGACAGTGAAACATGACAACTAATCAATCAGCTAAAGGACTCGTTTCTGTTCTGGTACCCTGTTCAGATTATACAGTGGCGCATTTCAAGCAAATATAAAAATTTGGTTGATCATTTCTTTGATTTTCTTAGTAGTGCAGTGATATTTACTCTCACTTTTTTGTAACGTTAAATGTTGGTGAGTTTGTGTAATGCAGAATGTTACAATCAATCTATGGTCCAGAGAGTCAGATGACTTTTAAAAGAAAAGAAACCTTAATGCGTTTATAAACTCTGGTAATAAGGATATTTCTAGATAAACTACATTGCTGTGGTCCCAAGACGCTTCTTTTATTCTTGGTCAAATTGTTGTTGGTCCATAAACTTATGATTATAATCAACTCCTAGATTTGAATGATGTGAAAATATTGTTTTGTATCAAATCAGGTTTGTTTTGTGTCCAGCAGAAACACAGCAACTCGTAGAACAAATCTTTCTTTCTCGGGGCCTGATCTCAGCACTTTTAACACAGTTTATAGTATGTTTAAATGTCAGAGCTTTTACATGTAACCCTTGCTCGTAAATGTACATCATCTCATATTGGAGGCGATGAAAGGCTCAGAAATGTTTGATTTCAACTGACGCAAACTGCCCAAATGAATAATTTGTTAGGGTCACCAGTCAAAGTTTAACAGAGTGAGGACCTATGAAAGAAAGATATTAAACCTCCAGCAAGTACACGGGTTACTTCTAAATAAGGGAGGAGGCGATGGTGAAACTTGAAAGGTTAATGGTATACCAATGATCTCAGATTAAAGTAGATATTTATTAATATTTTATTATTTCACCCTGTCTAAAAGATTGTTGCTGGCATTATTTTCTACCAATAGGAATCTAGTAAATCATTGTATGGAGGTAAATAATCGTGCCTTTTATCTGCTGCTATACATTGGATAAATGAGTTTATATAATATTCAGCAAATGATTACTATTTATCAAGTTATATTGTAGGTGCTTACAAAGTCAGTTACATTTTCTTATGTCAAACATACTAAGACATCTTTATGTCCTCTAGTGTAACCATGACTGATTTTAACTTGTTCTTAAGGATTGCATTTTGAGAAATAAGTGGCCTCTTGTTTGTGAGGGTGAAGTCTGAATTGCATCTGTTAGGCAGAGAAAAAAGGTTCAGTTGTTGTGGGAACTGAAAGTTTGTCAGCTTGTTGTAAATGACTTGAAAAAAATCTGTGTAAATGCCCAGATTTCTTTCTCTCTCCCTCTCTCTCTCTCTCTCTCTCTCTCTCTCTCTCTCTCTCTCTGTCTCTGTCTCTCTCGCCCTCTGAGTTTTATTATAATTTTTTCCAAAATATAATGGACATTATACTGTAATCTGGTAACAGATGCAGTGGACATCAATGTATGATTTTAAAATGATACAAGAACAGAATGCTGTGCTACATTGTGAAGCAGTTTTCATAATTATGGAAATAAAGAAAAAAAGTTTTTTTAAAAGGTGGATTTGTGGTTTGTGATGTGTAAATGGCTTTCATTTTGTTTCACTTTTGTAAGCTGTATGTTTAAATGTAGTCATGAATTTGATCCATTGTGGTTAAATATGAGAAGATGATTTAAAGCCATATGGGCAAGATAATAGGTCACTAGTGGATGGACTAAATATGGGATAAGTACAGACTGTCAGAGTGTGCTCTGTGAGACGTGCCCACCCAGCAGTGAAAGTAAATATTCTTCCAGATTGGAAACTCATGTCAGTTGTGTCTTCTACTGCTGTTGTGTAATTTCAGGCAAAGATCAACCATGTTTGTACTGACCTCTTTGAAACATATTTACAAAGTGCTTTACAAAAAATAAATGATAAATTATAACACAAAAGTAACGGACCAAGAGATTCAGGAAGTAAATGGAAATTACAACAATTTCCATTACAATAACAAAAATGTATGGAAGAAAAGGTAGAAGTTATCTATCCTTCCTCTTTTGATGTTTAGTATATATTCACCTTATGTAAGTGACAAAAAGACACAAGTGATGGGAGATGATGGGACAAATTTTACCAAGAAGTGGGTTATGATAATAATAAATAAAATAATAGTAAAATTGAAATTCACATGTACAAAAAATACTGGAATTTTTATTGAGTAAAACTCAACAGATGTGTAAAACAGTTTGATCTTGGAACAAGACCAAGGTTACTGTTTCATGCATGTATATGTCCTGTAAAATGCTGACCATTCAAACAAACAAAAACAGTGTTTTGTAAACTTATCCAAATTTATTAAGCAAGTCAAATACTGCTTTCACATTTGTCATGGGTCTTTTTAATCATATCCCAGGCATTGTTTGGTTTGTTGTCTCTATTTAGTAAAATACTTATTTTTGCTACCCGCGACCCAATTGGATTAAGCGGTTCAGAAAATGGATGGATGGATGGACTTATTTTTGCTCTGATATCAGAATGAAGTGGTAAATCAGAATCCTTGCCACCAGGTGGCAGCATAGATGCAAAAATAATCATGATTATACACAAAGCAGGATCTATTCTCCCACAGTATGACCATAACTCCTGCGGAGCTGTAGTGGCTACACTGCTCTAATACATATTTAATGCCATTGATCTCTTTTGGTGTGTTCTCTCTTTTCAATTCCACACTGAATATACTGTAACTCAGAGTAACTGTCAAGAATTACTGTCACCATAATGCTTGTTCATATAATAAACATGTGAATACCCATAAGTTTAAGTAAATTGTGTTGTTACGAGTTGCTGCTCTGACACTGTTATAAAGTAATGATTTTTATAATGTATATACAATTCATAACAAATAATTACAGTAAGACATGCACTGTATATACATCGCAAGAGAAATCTCATAGTATTGAATCATGTTAATTCTTCCATTTATACTTATCTTCCAGCTTCCACAACACGTTGAGAATGAATGACCCCGACGTTCTGATCTCTGCTTGTGTGGTCGTACTGCCTGCACTTCAAGTAAAGGAGAGCAGTGCTGAACACACAGTGCTCTGAGGTTAATTATTCTCTTGTCATAGTGTGCTGCTGCAGAGCTCTCAGCAGAACTGAAGATGAATCAATACTCCCTTCCTGCTTCCCCCATGACGGAACATATCACGGGCATTAAATTAGTGCTGAGAGCCACTTGTAATCAATAACTATAGATGGAGAAGTCAGAGAGGATGTATATTTTAGGCCAAACTTCACAGGAGGGAAGCAGTTTGGAGCACAAATAAACAGTGAAAGGCCAAACGGGTCACTTTCTGAAACATGATGTGTGGTGTGAAAGCATTTGTCTGCGGTTGTCAGTGAGTTAAACCTTCTGAGCCTCATCTTTGAGCCACATCAGATCTTCTCTAACTTGATGATGAATGAACACACGCACGCACACACACACCTCAAGGCAAGGCAAGTTTATTTGCATAGCACATTTTCAGGTTCAAGACAATTCAAAGTGGTCTACATAAAATATTAAACATATTACAGATAAAAGCTTGCTGGAATTTCAAAGCTTTGTAAGCAGGTGAGGACTTATGGTGGCTTCATTTTTCACCATGACTTCTCTCGTATGTTATCAAGTGAATGTGTGTATGTGGTGCATGAAAAATAACAAATACTGTAGATCAAATAAGTTGGGAATTACATTTTTGGCTTAAGTTGTTTTTGGGAAAATAAAAAAAAACTGTTTTTTTTTAATGAAAATAACTTCAGCTGTTATGTATAAGGATGGATGGTGTGACAGGCTGGCCTATGTGAGCGGCCGGAAACAGTGACGCGACCAACAAGGTCCAGTACAAAGACGTTACTTTATTTTACAAAAACAATGGAAGTCCAGGAATTAACCATACGGTTGGAGGAGCAGCCCAGCCTCCACCAGCAGCCCACCTCCAAATGAGACAACCAGCCTCATTTATGGCCTCTGCCCCTGATTGGT
>JAVQJG010013983.1:0-10132 GCA_036024015.1 Craterocephalus amniculus
CCCCCCCCCCCTGCCAGACTTTCCATGACTGCGCCTCAGCTCCTGATTGGCTTCATCGATCCCCCTCGCGCTCCTCCGTAGAACCATCTTGTCACGCGCTCGCGCCCGCAGCTTTTTCAGACGCACAAAAGGAACAAGCGTGAACGGCGGAGCGCGAGGAGGAATGCGCGAGGCGCGCTCACGGCGCGCAGGAATGTTCGGGGAATCGCAGCCTCGGCACCTTCCGCGCGCATCCTCGGTGTTATGAATCACCTACAACTACTTCCTCCATGAACATGATGTTTACGCAGCGCGCAGGAGAGCTGCTGCCGGCCACACGTCGCGCGCGGACGCGCCGTTTCCTCCACATTCAAGCCGCTGCGCTTGTTTCAGAACACAAACAAATAAAGGAAAGAACCTCCTGCTGGTTAATTATTATCCAAGCTGGGGCCAAAAACTCTCAGTTCAGTGACAGCTTCACCTTTTACGGCTAAACTAAAACTTCAAAGTGTTTTTTTTCTCTTAGAAAACTATGAAAAAGCTAAAAAGTTGGATGTAAATCAGAAGCAGCTGCAGCAACGTGACTTTCTGATTTAAAGCAGCCTCTTTGTGCTCCGAGTGTTTAAAGTGAAAAGAATCCCAGGGCCACCGGCAGACCCCTGCGGGGCCCCCGGTCCTGCTTTTCTCTCTCTTTAACCTCCTTTCTGTACGTTTTAAGGCATAAGAGCGTGAAACTCACCGGTGATTCCTTTGTTGGGGACGTCGTTGATGTTGAAGCCTTTGGAGCTGAAAGCAGCTCGAACTTCGTTGCAGTTTTTCAACTTTGGCTCCGCGGTTCCAGAAACGGAGAGCACGACCAGCGTGCAGACGGCGCACAGCACCAGCAGCGTCTTCATGGCGCAGGCTGCGGGGAGAACTCCGGGGAAAGCGGGGGGAGCGCGCGCAGGGGGGCTCAGGTGTGCGTGAGACAAAGTTTAAGCGACTCCCACGCTGAGCTTCCTCATGGAGACGCGCTGCTCGCTTCGGCTCAGCAGATTCTTCATTCACCGCAGCTCCGAGGCCAGCGCGGGGAAAAAACACCGAAAATAAGCCCGAACCCCGCTCAGACCGGCTCCGGTTCGGGCTACGCGCACATACCGGGTACCGGACTCCGCAAAAAGCTCCGAGAACGCGAGAAAATCGCGCTTTTTAAACCAGCAAAACTTTTCTTTCTTCCACAATCTCAGTCGCGCTGCTGCTCCACAGCTTCGACGAAAGCGTAAACCAGGGGAGGAGGAGGGGGGCGCAGGCTGCAAGTTACCAGGGAGGGAGGGGGGGGGACAAAAGTTTGATTTCTTCCGTCTTCCTTTCTTCTTTGGCTTCCTTTCGAGCCTGGAGACGCGGCGGTTCTCCGGCTCCGGACCGCGGCGCTGCTGGCGAGGCGTTCTGGGATCCAGATGCGAGCAGAAAAATCCCTGCTGGACACCCAGGAGCGAGTTCCGGGGACAAAGACCTGGAGAGCAGGAACACCAGGGGTGGAGCGCGGAGCAGGGACGCGCAGAGCCAAGAAGCGAGCCGCCGCTGAAAATCAGGAGTGGAGCTGCGGGCGGAGCCGCGCGCTGCGTCTGACGCGTCACGGAGCCACAAGAACCAACCTGGGACCTTCAGACTCCAGCCCCCTGTTTGACCCGGAGGGGGGGGGGGGCTTTCTTGTCTGTTTTTATTGTTGCTGTTGGAGATAAGACAGATAAAACCCTTTGAAGCAAACGGACTTTCCTCAGGACTCTAACATAAAATAACTGAACCAGTTATAAACCTTTTTCTGATAAGGTGTGAGAACCAAACAGGTCATGCTGAGCCGTTAATTTACCACAGCATGGTGCAGATTAGCAGGTTTGTTTTACTAAAAATTAAATGCAGTGATTTATAAATTCATCTTTTATACCGACAGAACATTAACAGCAGATCTGACTTTTTGGAAAACATAGATTTTTTCTATTTTTTGCATTTCACCAGGAAAAACAGGAAAATGTTGCAGAATATCTGCACCGAGCCGCCCAACGCTTCGTTTCACCAACCAGCAACCTCCGGCTCAAACGTGAAACCTATGCAGCGGTTCCCCCCTCTTCCACTAGGGGCAGCGGTTCCCCAATTTTGGGGTTTTCCAGGAATCACGAGACTCGTGATGCTGCCCCTAGTGGAGGAGGGGGGAAGCTGAGCTTCAGCTCATCAGAAAACCCGCGGGTCACGTAGATGCAAGGCCATCTAGTTGATTGCACGCGAATGCTTTGATGATCAGGTAAAAGTCTCCTGTGTACTATTTTTATGTGAGTTTTTATGATTCCATATTCTTAAAGAGGTATTTTGCATGGCAGGTGCCTTGATCAGAACAAGATATTGAGACTGGGCGTGGAGGACTCGACGCCACAGGTATGCGGTATTTTTAAGATTTTAGAATTGATTAAAATGAATTGTTTTTAGTAATTTTTGTGTTTTGTTCACAGTGAAGTACCGCAACCTGCTGTCCTTTTTTTGATTTCTTTCTTTAGAGTTTGATTTGTTTTAAGCTAGTCCGCTCGGGGATCCACCTGTTGATATCACCTGACAAGCTGTGAGAGCGGGCTAACTAACTAATTAATTTGTTTTGTTTGTTTGTTTTGTTTAATTGGGTCTTTCCCCCATAGTCCATATACCTTCCCACTGCTACTCAGTTGAGTATGAGCCATACCTGATCATTACATGAAGGTGTTATTTTGCAGTGGTGTGTAGTTCAATGTGGTGACCTCCTTTGAAGTGTATCGTGTGCCGTGTATTCAAGTGTCATTCGCCAGATTTGTATACGGGCATTCAGATTGGCAAGAGTAATTCTGAGCGTAACAGTGGATGGAATCGACGGGGAGTGCATGTACTAATAAATGGACAAACTTTATCTTTGTCCCTGTCTTCCCTAAGTTCGACCTGGTAACATCACTAACAGGTAAAAATGATCAATTAACTAATATTTAGTCATCGCTGTGTTCCTCTGTTTGTACTTCGTTGGTCTAAAGTTATGTGGTCACTGTTGGTTTTAAATGGGGAACCTGGCATAAAAATGGCATTGCCCCATGTTACTGACACTTTAATGCATTTTGAAATTGAGGTCAAAACACGGCAGGCATTGATAAAAATTTTGCTTTCATAACCTCCTTATCATGGCCAAAAGGAAACAGACACGGTCAGTGCTGATGAACCCACCCATGTTTTGTTTAGCTTCACAGAACCTCTGGGACTCTACTAAGTGAGAGCAATTTAGAGTTTTAGTAATAATAATAATAGTAATAATAAACCTTATTTATATAACATTTTTCATACTGAAAATGTAGCGCACAGTGCTTTACAAAAACAAAAAAATCAATAAAACCCTGTCCCACCCACCCCCATATAACCCACGCACTCACAAACACCCACACACACACAGTACAAAGTCGTGAAATGGCAAGGAACAGAGGATCCAGACGAGAAAAACACCACCCATAGGGAAGCCGTCCATGCCTAGAGGGTCCACACTTCACAAACGCAGAGCGCACTGCCATAGGGACCATCCCCGAGCCCTCCAGTACCCAAGGTCCAGAGGATCCCGACAACAGGCACCCCTCCCTGCACCGAGGGCCCCCATGAGAAAACACTGGAGCTAAAAACTAAAATATTAGAAACAGCAACAAGCAACAGATATAGTTGTTCTAAAAAGGAGAGAGAAGCGACTGACTCTGGCAATGTTTTTTAGATGATAAAAACCTATTTTAGTGCCATTTTTTTATAAGAGGAATAAAAGTAAAATGACGCCTATAGTTTCTTCACACACTGCAATGGTTTAAAATCTTGTAATTTTGGTAGTGTTTCTCTCTTGACATCTGGACCAATAATTAAAATCTGTTTTGTCCTGGTTGAGCTGTAGGAAAGTTTCTGCCATCCATTACTTGATGTCTAAAATGCAGTTTAAAAGGACTCGTCATAACTTTCAGCCCAGGTCTCTGTAAATAATGTCTTGGTAAATAATGAAATGTTAGTGCACTGTATGAATTATATTTATCATTAAAAATATCTTATTTTCATCAGTGTTTTCGGATATCTGATCTGAATAATGTCACACAGTAGCGGAGTTGTCAGCAGAGTGGTATGTGAAAATAAATCTGACAGCAGCTTGTGCTGCAGCGGCATTTAAAGGAACTATACCTGATATTGTTTTAATCTTTCTAAGAAAAATGGTTTTCTACGTGGTATAGTATGTGGTAAAAGTGGCTATTTCATTACAATTAATGACTCATTGATTGCGCATATGTACGTGTCCAGGGCATTTTAGTTAGCGAAAGCGGCTAGTTTTTTTAGCATTGGCGTGACGCTCTTTCTCTGCCGGGTTAATTTTTGGAAAGTCCACACTCTGATCAGCCAGTAATAGCGTTCCCCTAGTGATCTGGAGTCAAATTATGAAAGTTAAACCCCTTAGCCAAGAAAAAGCGTCACACAAAAGCTTTAAAAAAAATAGCTGCTATCGCTAACTAAGCTAGCCGGACGTGAAATCGGGTATAGTCCCTTTAATGATGTGATTATATTAGTAGGCTAAATATAGGCAGGAGGAACTCCAAGGGAAGCTGAAAACCTGAGGTACTCCGAGTTATGTTGCAATTCTCTTGTAATGAGTCCGAGCTGCGGCAAAGTCGCTGCGCTGGTGGTAGGGTGCCAGGCGCAAAGCGCCCCGTATCCGCTCCCTTTGCGCTTGCTCGCAGCTACCGCGTGCGGTTGGTTTTGGGGGAGCTACCGCATGGCTGTTTGTTGCCGCGGCGGCCACTTGACGGTGCAACAACAACAGACAGTGGAGGGGATGCTGCTCCGTGCTGTGTGACACAGCGCAGCGCTGCTGTCAGAGAATTTACTTTGATCTATCCGCATGCGCAGCAGTCAGTGCGTGCAGGAGAGGTGGTTTCAGTATCGA
This sequence comes from Craterocephalus amniculus, assembly GCA_036024015.1. Classification (NCBI taxonomy): domain Eukaryota; kingdom Metazoa; phylum Chordata; class Actinopteri; order Atheriniformes; family Atherinidae; genus Craterocephalus; species Craterocephalus amniculus. Next base: position 4,928 of record JAVQJG010013983.1, read on the forward strand.
TATTTTACATGGGTATCGTTTGATCAATATTATCGATGCTAGGATCGATACGCCCACCTCTATCTGAAACCAAAAGGCTGGCTTTACTAAAAATGATGAGTCGATTGACAATCATGGGCACATCTGTTGTCATATAGACAGAGATGGAGGGCAGAGAGAGTGCGAAGCCCAGATCATCCACTGCTGCTGAGGTAGGAAGAATCTGCAGATTCAGCTGAGCTAAATACTTGGGGATACAAACCACTTCGGAGTTTTGAGTAGGAATAAGGCAGAACAAAAATGTTGATTGCGCTCATGGCTCCGTAAGACAACGTGACAGAAAATTTTTCAAAATCTTGAAATCATGTATGTTAAAATTGATTAATAGAAGCAGCAAAGTCACAACAAAGTGTCAGATTCGCCACTCTAAAAAAAAAAAAAAGTCATTCTTTGATGCTTCCAAGTAACCCACTATTGTAGCCATGTCTGACAGACATTAGAATATTAAGATATTTTCTTTCAAACTGTAAACTTTTTAAAAAAACTTATTTTCTGTGTCATTTCCATATAGCCTTGGAAAAAGAATAAGCCTGTAAGTGTGACCTGCATATTTCTTTAATAAATTTGATCGAAGTGCTGTAAGAATTTACCTTATTTATTTTTACTACTATATTCTGAATTGAAAATCATATTGTTTTGGAAACAATCTAAAGTGCAGCAATTGAGCCTTAATGATGATGTAGTAATTCCTGGTGCAGTCTTGATTGTGACCTTGAAATGATGTTCTATATTTATCTTTATTGCTTACAGACAGCAAGAACAATATTGTCATGGTAGCCCAATCCACACGGCTTGATTTGAAAAGCATTAAAGAATAACTTTCAATAATAGACTTTAAAAAGTCTGTTGCTTTAACTGGTTACATGACTTGATCACAACCTGAAGCATGGACATGGTTATGCCTAAGCCCCCCCTGTCTTTCAATGCTAGAGACATCCCTGCCAGCTGGTAAATCCCAGCCTCACCGATTTCTACGTTAGCGTTTGTTTTACTCCAAACAATGCCTTGAAAAGTTCACTTCAGTCTGATTTATGCCTGACAGGTAATACTGAGGAGGGAAAACTCTCGGCTGCGCCTGCAAAGTGAGTTGATAAGAACATTAAATCTGAAAGTCGACAGTCACATCATTGACTTTAGGGGGAAAAAGGGATGAAAGACACTAAGCAGCTCCGGTGAGATTAGCTGATAATTAACTGTAGTATCATCAATACAAGCAACCTCTTCCACAAGAAGATAATGAATTGACCTACTGTTTATTAAGAAATATTGACTGATGCAGCTTTAAACATTTACCGATGTTGCTGGCCGAGTAAGAGCTGTAATGAGTTGTCACTGCTGCAATGTTCTGTTTCTTTTTGTGTTTCAAGTTTCAAGTTAAATGACATTTTCATCATGGCTGAAAAAGCTCCACGCCAATGTAATGAGGATTAAAGATAAATGAGGTATCTGCTGATAATTACTCAGAAATAATGTTGATCATGTGTGAGTTTGTAATGAAGACACAGTGTTTTCCTTCTATCAAACTGATGTTTGAAAAGGCCATTTGTTTAAATGTTAAAAGTTCATTCAAAGACACAGACAGGTTACTGCAGCTACTGTTGGATCATGATATGAGAGAATAGTGCCTTTTTCCTATTCTTCTTCTATCAATTTTTACATGCAATTCTTTCTTTCTGGTGCATTATCATTGTTTCATTCTTTCACTGATGATCCCTGACTGTGAAGACAGCGGAGCTGTTGTGACTTTAGGGATTGTTTGTGCTATTTTGAACCCAGAATAACATCCACTTCTTTCCAGTGCAACTTTCCCGCTGAGGTGACATCAGGCTTTTATTGTTATCTGCTGAGTAACACAAAGATTAGCTACAAAATCTAAACAGGACTCGCACATGTAAAAGATCCGAACATCTCATTTACATAATTTACAAGAGGGAAGTGTGAAGATCATAATCAGGATCTGGAACTTCATGATTTAATTTCCTCTCACCAGTTAATGAGATGTCATTTGATAAATTACCCATCAATACCAGACAGTAGGGGGATGCTGTGCCGGGTAGCAGTGTGTGCTTTGCATATGTGTGCCACTGCGTGTGTTTGTGTTTTGGGTGAATGTGTACGCCGATACTGACAGCATTTATGCGTGTGCTGCTGGGTCAGAATAACCTCACATTAGCAGCCCATTATTTCAATAAACCTCTTCTAGCATCCAGTTGACAGATCATCTGCCCAGAAAAGCAGATATTGTTGCCTTTAATCAGTCGGCCCCCTCCAAGCCTCCGTAGTCTCTTGTGCAGTATTTAAATTCCTCATTTACTCTGTTGCAGGCGGGACGTGTCTGTCCCCCATTGTTCACTCTGAATAAACTGGGGAGCTGATCGTGTTAAGTGCGGCCGTGATTGATGGCTGCTGATGAAATCTAATACACTCGCCCCATGCCATCATTTAGCAGAAATAGGATTAGAGCGAACGACTCCAACACAAGCTGATAAAAGGTGGAAATGTACTTAATTCACTTAATGCGTCTTGCAGATTTTTAAAAGTGAGGAGTTTTTTTGGCCGAGTGACTCCGGGAGGAGTCAGGGACATTAAGTGTTGAGGAATGGCGCTGGACCGTGGTGTGCGCTGCAAGTGTGTAAAATGAAGTGTGCGGGTTCGTGCGAGGGGTCACAAGGCAGTTTGTACATTTAAAAACCATAAAAAGGAGTGACTGTCATCGACCCAATCTCAGTTTCATGCTATCCACTTTCATCATTGTGTTCACATTATTACGGCTGCTTGCTTTCCTGGTATTGTCCTGGTTCATGGTATTATCGGCAGATGATGGCAGAAAATCCTGTTATTATTCAGGTTCTGCTTTTATGCATTGCGAGGCCAGTGGGCACATGACTCTGAAATACAGACGCTCCACTGTGCTGATGGAGGTTTAACAGACAGGAAGCTCTGAGAGGATTTTAGTGACCCCTTGTGGAGTAAGATGTCCAGTTCTCGATGTAATGATTAAACTGACTAAATGATTTTTGTAAGGTTAGACAAGGGGTGCTCTGTACCTCCAGCTAAAGGATGCACAGACATTCAGAGAAGTGTGAACAACTACATATGGATTCACTCTAGAGCCCACTTAAGTAAGTCATAAGTCTCAGCAATGTCATCCCTGTTCTCCTCTCTTTCCTCCCCTGGTTTGTGTTTTACCCACTTCAAAGCTACATTAACACTTGATTTGGGTGTAATGGATCTCCCTCCTCCCTTCCTGCCCATCCTCATTGGCTGCGGCTGGCCTCCAGCCCAGCCCACCTGCTCCGCGGTGCTCTCCTTAATGTGACTGGCCGAGGATGATGGATCACCTCCTGTCACTTCCACCTCCTCCTCCAATCAACAACCGGCCATGGAAATTGATTGTTCTAATTTGCTCTCATTATTATTATGATATTAAGCACAATATACAGACACAGCTCACTGTCAGATCTGGGCGATGCCGTCATTAGTTACAGGGGCTGGAGAATACGCCTCAGTGGGGTTTTCTCCCACAGACGCCAAGATGTAAAGGAATCAGCGAGCGTTGGAGAAACACACTGCTTTTTCTTAATAAGATTTGCCATGTAGCCCCTCACCGAGGTGATGTAGCATCTAATTAAGTTCAATTCGGTGCATCTGGGAAAGGAGAAAAAAGAAGATATGATTAAGTCCCTCCATGTCAGATGCAGAGTGTTCGTGTGCACCTGCTTGATTGGAGGAAATTCCAAGAGCCGTGCAAGGAAGCACTCGTATTTACATCTGCAATGACTGCAAACTGTGTAGATCTACAGTTATTAAATGCTGCTAAAACATGCATTCACAGAGCGAGTGGTGCTGAATAACAATGAGGCGCACGATCAAGCAAGCATCCCATAAAGATGAGCGGTGTATATGCATGTGTCTGCATCTTCAAAAATACTAATAACATACACCTCCTCTTTTAAAAAGTAGCCGGACAATGTGCGTCTTCAATGGCTTTGCAGGTGATTATAACTCATTGTTCTCTTAAACAGCTTTTGTCCTCATCATCATGGCTGATGCAGAACAACCCAAGGTAAGCAGAATAATCACTCTGGGTGGTTAAGGCCTTCAACCCCCCTTTCACAAGCCTGGTTTGAGATGGTACAAATGAGACTCCAAAAGGCCAAAGCAAATACCATAAAAATCTGCTGATCCTGATATTACCGCAGCAGCCCCTCCAGCTGTATACCACTCCTATGTTCCACGGACCAAAGTGTATCCCCAGCCATGCTGTTATCAGCCCAGAGTATATTGGATAGTGCTTACATTAACACACAGTGTCTAACAAACCGCTTACGCTCCTTTAATTGGATTACAAGGAGTGCTGCATTCCCATTGGTGAGATTAGGAGGGTCTGGGCACAGAGCCGACTCCCCCTCTTCTGTGTGAGTGAGGGATCTGATTCGTCGTCGTCCCTAACGACCTGCAGATGCCAGATGTTTGATTGGTGGAGTGGTGCTGGTAAGTGTGTTTATTGGTCCATGACAGTGTAATAAGGGGGGATGCCAAGTCAACTGTCAGGGCGTTGAAGTGTCTGCTCTGATCTAGAGGTGATTAATGAGGCTATTTATTTATTTACTGGCCTTAAATACAGTTTGTGGAGACACTGTTCTCTAAGTAGATTTAAAGGTCATTCTGGAAAGGTTTCAAGCTTTTAATGGTTCTTGTTCAACTTTAAACAAGGAGCGTTGAATATGGTCATTTGACTCAATATATTTATGCTTTTCCATATTTAGACCAAAGTGACCAGATCATTGAGGGTTTTCTATCAGGAACTGTTTAAATTGCAGGTTTTATTTACAGCCGTTGTTCTGAGATGTTAACCGAGGCTTTTTCTAGTTAAAATGACAGGAATTTTCAAATGTTTCCATTTAAAGAAAACTACTAGTCAGTCATATAGCAGATACTTTTATCCAAAGCGACTACCAATTGAGTTCACCAGCGATGCCGACGCTGGTGTACTACAACAACTTTAAGGGACAACTTTCAGTCTTTTTCTGACATTAACCATAATATGTTTTATGATGATAAAGGAACAACACATAATTGTGAGCATTTTATTTAATTTGAACCTTTTTATGTTCCCCAATTGGAGGGGCTAAGTACAGTTGGTGCCAAATGTTTATTTTGGAG
>JAVQJG010013984.1:0-16872 GCA_036024015.1 Craterocephalus amniculus
ATTACTGTACAGTATGTGTGTCTCTGGAAGTAAATTACTGTATGCAAAAAAACATGTGGCATTGTTTCTTAATAATTCATGCATGAAAGGGATGAACAAAAGAAGAATTTCGATCTCCATTATTTATTTACTTTTTTCCGTTCTTCTATGGTCTGTTTTCTCGTGTTCGTTCGTCGTCTTTTGGTTTTTTCCCCCCGGGCTGGGGAATAAACTTGATGACGTCATGCAGCAATCAGGAAGTGCAATAAAGGCTGGGCTGTCTCATTTACTAACGGCTATGCAGCCTTTTGAGCATGCTCAGAAGGACCCGGCCTCCATAGACCGCTAAGGATGCGACCTTAGAAGGACGCAGATCCTATAATGAGACACACCCATAGTCTGGTCAAGAGGGCTATTCAACGGATTTCCAGTCTCCCCGAAAAATCGTGAACCTATCATGGCCGGCTCTAGGAATACACACATGAGGGGGCAGACAGAAATGTGAAGGGGGCATCGTGCATACATATCATGCTTCAGCCCTTTGTCAATCAATTTTGAGCTTGTCCAAAAAGGCAGGCTCAATTCAGTGACGCAACAAGCAGCACTTCAACACCGTCAACATTACAAACATGGTGCAGCGGCAAGCGTTTTACACAGCGGCAGATTCTGTTTTCAGCATATTAAATGTAAAGTTCTCTGTGAGATGTGAGCAGCTAGTAGCCCAGGAGACATTTATTGGAGGGAAAGACATTTTCGCCTTGCTCCCAGCCGGCTTCGGTAAGAGTCTGCTCTAACAGTTAGCCCCGCTGGCTACACATAAGTCAGAGGAAAGAGTGCTGTGATTGGTTCGGCGAACAGCAGAGTTTGAAGGAGGCGGGTCAACTGTCACTTCTCAGAAACAGTTGTCCTCAAGTTCTTGGTCAGACCAATGCTTGCATTCAAGTCGCGTTAGCCAGGCTCATGTTCAGCACATCATAATTTGAAAAATTAAAAAAACACTCATATAGAAACTATTAACTTATTTAGGGCCAGTGCAGCTAAAGAAACAAAACTATACTACTGAACATGAAAATAAATTAAAAGCAGTATTCATTCAAACTAAATTCCTTATAACATCTCCCTCCCCCATTTCATGAACACCCGGACAACATGGCCATCCCCGAACAATGAGATGGGGGAACAGTGAAGGACTTGTAGCTACAGGGACACATTTCCATTAATTCTTATTTTTGTAACTTTGAGTTAGAACTTCTTTACCTAATTTAGCAAGAAGGCTTAGTGGATAGAGATAATTAATCATTTTTAAATGTTGTTAGGTCATGGCACCCCACTGTGAATATGAATATAAGACACATTCTTAAACACTTTGCATGAACCAAATAATGAAAGGTTTCAAGCCTAAGTTGTGCTGAAGTGTTAATTAATTAATGTTTTTCAATCTGTGAAGAGAAAACTGAATTAGGCTTAACACAGTTCACATCATGACTGTCCCATTTGTAAGAATTTATACTTACATCCCTCTCCACTTTTGTAGTCACCTGATCTTTCTTATTTTCTTGGTATCCATATCTAGTTTGGTGCTCTGTGCACCCATTAGCAGAAGTTGTCATTTAAAAAAGAGTTTGGACATCCAGCGATTGCAGAAATTTGTTTCATCCTCTGCTGCTGGAGCATGTGTTTCTCCTGCAACCTGCAGTGAAGTGTAACAGTGATAACTATGCCTATAGAATAGAACAGACACCCTTTTATTTATTCTAATATTAAAAACCTCTGGTATTTCTGTGTCTCTAGACATAGTTTCATCACTGAATGCCGGAGATGTGTCGGGCCACCAAACCGCAAACAGAGAAACAATGCAGTGGTTGAAGTAGAAGATCACAGGAATATATGAGATGCATTTATGGAGTATTTATGGATTTTTCAGGCATACAGATGGCTTCTCCCTCCACTGACAGAGAGATGGAAAGATTATACGTATTTAATGTATATAAAAGTATAATTGTATAAGTAAACTACAGTGCAATATATTTAGCTCATCCCAATTTCCAAGATGGTTCTACCATTCTGACATATCCTCTTGTTCTTTTAATCTCATTCTTGTTTGATGCATTAAAGGGACGCCATATTGCCGACACAGGGGAAGAGGCTTATACCAACTCAGCACAGTTAGGAGAGTAAATGTTAGCAGTTTTTACCTGAGTTAAGCAGATGTAAGTAAGTTATACACGTTACAAATGATTGATGTTATAGTTGGTGTTTATTTGGTGGATATTTTTGACAAGCTGGATATTTTTGCAGAACGTCAGTGGGTCAACACTTGTCCACAAAAGTGTTCAGTGTGTTCCAGTCTGCAATACGTTCCAGTGCACTTTCTTAATGAAACAGTAATGAAACTGTAGCATGACACTCAACACAGCACTGAAATTGTATTTTTGTGTTGTGCAAATGTGCAGGAGCATTGGTAGGATTTCACAATGGGAAGGACACTGGTCCAAACATAAAGTGCTGAGAGCCCCATCACTGCTAGTGGGACCTGAAGAGCAACTTTTGAAACATATTTCATTGATAATTTTAGCCTTTTTTACTAACTAAGTGATGAGTCATATCATTGAGGCTATGTCATTGTACACCAAAAGAGTACTGTATAGTCAGAGGGCTAGTGGTGTAGCGATTCTACTGCCTCTCCGCTAACCGGAAGGCTTTGCTGCCAGTGTGTTCAAACAGGACTGTCATGCCCAATGTGTAAGATAAAGGAAAAGAATATAGGCTGAAGAGAAGAAAAAAAAATTGACTGAATACTGAATAAAAAAAAGACTTGCCAAGTTTTCCTAAAAGAAGTTCAGTTTTTTGCAGAAGTGATCATTTTTATATGCGTGTTTGTGTTGCAGCAGATTATTTCGGTTACCTTGGGTTTCAGATGCAGCACAGTTGGTAAAATAAAAACATATCTCTGAGAAAGAGGCGGTGTGGGCACGGCTCGGCCGCTAAGCTTGACTTGAACCTGACAGGCCTGATGCTGCCCGACTGCGCTGCAGATGGCAGCCCGCTCTCATTGAGCAGGTAGACCATGAAACGAATGCAGGTAGAGTCAGCAAGCACAATTGGTCAGACAGAGCTTGAAGGAGATGAAACAAATGGGATCATGCACATGCAGCATGCATGCAACCGCATACACACAGCTTTGCTGTGCACGGTGCCTCTACATTGTGTGACTGACAAGCGATCCTCATGGAGAGGATGGAGTCTGTCGGAATAGATGTGAAGTGACGAGGCTGCTGCTGGGAGCCTGCTCTCCTGAAGCAGGTAAGCCAGGTAGAGTAAACACACATAGCTGGTTACACCGGGTAAAAAACATGCATGCAAGAAGAAAACTGATGCATGTTGGCATGCATGCACATAGCTGAGGGGAGTTGGGCAACAAGGGAAGGACATGAGTTATAATCACGAAGATGGACCGATACAGAAGAAACATAGGAGGAGAAACGAACTGACAACTTTGGCTGAAATGGACAAACAAGTAGAGATGAGGGGAGCAAAGACGTGCGTGGGCTGACTCCACTGCCTCAAGTTCAAAGACAGACTATTAGTCCCTGATTGTGGCCCAGCCTGTCAGTTGTGATAGTAGCAGGTAGAGGGTTTGCACTGTGGCACACCAGCTGTGGCCCACTGGTGCCTTCTCCTCCTCCATCCCTCCACCATCTCTGCAACACAAACACATGCAAAACAGGCTACTGTCTCCGCTGCCTCCCACATTCAGCTGCAAATGAGCCGAGCTCTCGGCCCCGGCCCCCTTTGATGTCATGAATAATGAGGATGAATTTTCATTTGGGTAGATTTCAGAAAAACTGTAATGTCCCTTCTTCAGTGTTGTCACAACAAGCAGTCAGGACTTTGAGCGCAGGAGTTTATCTACAAACATGCTGCTCAAATCCTCACATTAATGACATGCAGCTTTTCTGGCTCTATGTTAGTAAATGTAAACAACGGATTTCTGAGAGCTGGTACCTTCAGTGTCACAACATGGATGGCATCCATTGTGACACATGTTGTAGTCATGTGTCCTCCTGGTGATGAGCATCAGACAAAGTGGATGTGAAGTGGTAGCTACCCTCTCCTGGAGCAGGTTAACCGTACAGGGTGGACAAATCTACAAATGTCTGCTGAGAAAATTGTGGCAAACACTGAAAAAGAAAGCTATCCCATGGATTTGAATAGACCACATGATGGATTTGAACAATGAATAAATAAATTACTTTTAAATTAATATCTGGACAGAACAGAGTTCAGCCACACACAGAGCCTTTTAGATACAGTGTCTGAAATCTATCTTACAAAATCCCAAATGTCCATGATGTCCATGATGTCCACGGATAAGACCACCTATCGTGTGATCACAGGACTGATGCAAATGAATTAAAGAGCTTGTTTTTTCAGATTTCATCTATAAAGAGGAATCAAAAATCAAACCACTGATCTGTTAGACTTGAAAAGTTATTTCCACATACCAACAACAGTGGACCAACTACGTTTTGGAGAATTTAGAGGACATTTAACTAGTTGATACTGTAGTTGAAGCACTGTGCAAATAAACTAAAGAGGCATACAGGACAGATGGGAGAACAGGAATGGAGGGGAAAGAAACACTAGGGAGTCTTCACAGGACTGTGACAGATGTTTCATTCATTTGCTATTTATTAATGTCCAAGCAAGACAAACCAGGACAATGTGGGCTGCACAGTAGGAGACATTTATGTTAAATAAACCGGAACTAATTCCTGTAATGTGTATGATCATCTAAGCTTGATATAGTTTATGTTACTATCAAATAAAATGAGTTACTACCAGGACTTAATGCAACACAAACCGTGCAAAGATGGCAGGAACTGCAGGATCTAAATGTTAAGGACATAAACATATGATGCTAAATTTTGTTTTTGGCACAAACTAAGTTTGACATGGTTGCACAAACAAGTCAAATAAGTGAAAACAAAAAAAGGAAAAAGAGACCTAATTGAAATCTCACATCGAACCCTAACAGTGATCTTTGTGCTAAGATGAGCTTACTGTAGCTGTGCAACTTTTTTTGCTACATCAATAAAAAGACATATAAATTTAATGAGATTTAATCAAATGTTTTGTCCTGTTCAAATGCAGAGGCCACATTATGGACTATGTGTTCTTGTAAGTGCAAACAAGTGATAAACCTGAGGTACAAGAGCAGCAGGTTTGGCACTCATTGAGTAAATGGCGGGTAAATAGCTGGGTTTAATTGAAGCCCACAGGCTGCTACAAGCCCGTATTGACAGGCGGATTATGAACACTCAGATTCTAAAAACGTATGTTCCTTGCTGATCTGCAGACTGTGCAGGACCCGAATGAAACCAAAAAGGAATTTTAATGTTGTTGTTTAGAGTATTCCATAACTACTGACAATGTTATCAAAGAAGTTGTAAAATCTCAAATGCCGTAAAAGCTCTAAAGATTTACTGAATGTGGTTAATTGATTTCCTCATTACCGTCAGCCTACTAAACAACCAGGCGACCTCTAATGCACCGGTCATTACAATTCAGCATGATGGTTAAGCTCTCTCAAGGCAAAACTTCCCCTTTAGTCTAAGGGCATTTATTGCTCATGCTATGGTGTGCAGAATATTTTACAGAATGGGACTTTGCTCCATTTGAACCCTTCTTAAGCTGTGACGGATTTAAACAAATATAGATGTATAGTTTTATTGTATGGTGGCCCAGAGATTTCAATACAACTGCAAAAATATGTTTCTTATAGGTCTTTGAATTTGTTTTATTTCTCTCTTGCCACCATAAAATGATATAGAAGCAAAGAAAATCGCCCAGAAAGTCTCACTCCAGCAAAACCCTGTCTGCCCCGCTATTTTTTATTTTATATGACCTCTTTTTATGTGCATCCCATTGAAATCAGCATATCTTTTACAAGGGTGCACTGGCCAAGCTGGAAGCAAGGAGAGTTAAAGAAATACAACACAACACAAAAGTTCATTAAAAAGAAATATATGACAGCATACCGCATAAATCTTACATATTAACTCTAGATTTCTCTCATAAAAAACAAACTTCTTTCCGGAAACTACAGTATCGAAATGTTTGGTACATTTCTTTCGAAAATGGCTAGAGAATTTAGAAACTTAAATATAGAGGAATAAAAATGACTGCCGCTGTTTGACACAGAAATATTCTGGAAAAGTGAAAATAAATAAAAAAGAAATGAAATTATTATAGTTTCTTCTGCAGAGAATTACATACTGTTGACTAAAAGGCATCGACCTCATGCAAAATCCTTTATGCCTCAAAAGCAAAACTATTCAAAAAGATGTACTTTAGTGTATCACATTTATCTGATGTCATTTTCAGTGATGCTCCTTAAAAAGTTGCGTTGTGCTGCAAGTCCAATGAGACTGTGTACATAAATACAAAATTGTAAATGTCAAAATAATATTAATATAAACACCATTTACTCAAACTACTTAGCATTTTCCTTTAGCATAAAAACCTGGTGGTTTATTCTGCAGGTGGTGGATGTTCTCCTTTTTCTGCAACTGCTTTTGTCATGTTTTATGAAAAATCTGCAGAGGATGACTTTGCAGGGAATAACTCTTCCAGTGCTGTACTCTCCTACTCTAACACAAGCTTCCTGTGCTGCTTAGAAAGAAAAGAAAGCAATACTTTGACTTTGTTTTCATTCCATGCAGAGCATACGCTATAGAAATGCTGAAGATACAATTTATTAATCATGACATTTAATTGTGCAACTATAACTTCCCTAGTTCAAAACTATAGGTGTGTAATACCGCCCGATCTCAAGTAGAAAGAGGGCTAATATAATCAATACTGATATTAGTGTTAATACTTTTTAATAATAAATCATTTTTCCTGTTTGATTAATGGATTGATTACAAATTGGAACTTGGCTTTATCTTGATAAGTGAAGCTGATTTCAGTCATTTGGTTCCTTGTCACAGAAGTGAAATGAATCCACCAAAATCACTTATGCATAAAGCTCCTGATAGTTTTCAAGCCTGACATTGAAATATCAGTGTTATCCCAGTAGTATGGATCGTTATCAATTAATACCGTTGGTATATCAATATTTGGACCGATTTGCAAACAGAAGCTAAACTAAAGTGTTTTCCAATTTAGGCCAATGAAAGAAATAAGATGTAAAATTTAAAAAAGCAGTTTGAACAGAGTTGATTTTTTCATCTTTATCATATTTAAACAGGCTTGTGCACTCATTACCAAACCAAAAAAATCATTTTAAGCTAAGCTAAGCTAAGCTAAGAATAACTTATTAAGCTATAAACCATCTAGGGTTTTCACACACCTTGAATGAAATTGTTATTTTGCTGAGCTTTTTCTAAAGGTCAAAGTCACGTATTTGTGACTAGTTTTCTTAGATCCTGTGGCTTCCAAGATCCGGCAACACCAATTCCATCAACACAGTTGGTGCAGAACAACATGGCTGTTAGAGAATAAATATATAAGTCATATTTTTTTTAGGAGAAACCTGAGTAAGAGTTAAAAAGCAAGACAGCCTTTTCCTGCTATCTTTTCAGTTTTATTGAAATTATGGGACAAAAATAAAACAATCAAACCCTTCTGTTATGTATTATCATGCCAAACCACTATCCTCAAGTATTTATTAATTTTTTTAATTATTCGGGCAACATATTCAGTTTCATTGGATGTGATTGTATAAGGACATTCAGTGCAAGTGAATATGGTGGATCTATTTACACAAAAATGTGGGCGGTGATGTGTTTAAAGAACAAAATATTTGTCCCTGTAGCCGTCTTTCACGTCTTCAGGAGACATTATCTAGTGTCACAAAGGATAACTATTTAAACCCTTGCTCCTATTGAAAGCCAAGTCCTACTAACTAAAGATAAGGACTGAAAAAGAAAAAGAAAAGAAGGAAAAAGCAAACAAAAGCATATATAGGCACTGAAACAACATGAAGAAGAGAAAGAATCATAAAGACAGAGAGAGAGAGAGACAGAAAGACTGAGAATGGTATGGTGAGATGGAGATCAGGGGGCTCTTTTGGGGTGCAGTGGGCTGTGAGACAGGTCCATTCACTCTGATCTAAATACTGTGTCCCACTGCGCATCAGCGCTCTCACCCAGGGAGCCAACACTGGCCACAGACATAAAGTTAACCAGTCAACTCCATTACAGTGCAGGGGGCGTGTACAGACCTGCCACACCAAAGGGATCACGCCGGCCGGCCAAGAATATTAATTGCTTTTAAATGAAGTGGAAGTCTCTTTATTGGGTGTCTGGTGTTGGTTTGTTATCTGCAGCGCTGAAAAGGTCCCACTGCTCTTTGGTCTCGCCGCCTTTGAAAGAGAAACTGATTCTGGATGAGGTCATTGATCAGTGGGGGCTATATACTCCCAGTGGGTTTTTGTGTGTCCTACCCCTTTAACTACCCCTATTGTACTCTGCCTATTGAATCGTCAGAGAGTTGTAGTTAATAAACATATTTGTTAGTGACGGACCAGTATTTATGTGTTGAACAGACAACTTTTAAGTTCAAACAAAGCATATCAGACCTTTTCATGGAAATAAGCGATGTGTGTTTGTTGCTTAAAACCAGTATCCTCCCAGTTAAAACCTCTCTAACTAACAGATGTCTCTGGAGAAAGGTGTTAGTTTAGGCTCTGCAGATGGTTGAAAATGTTTTTACTCTAATTTGGATTTGAGTGTCCTTGCTCAGGTCCAAATGTTGATCCAAATACTCACTTGATGACACTTGAACAAATGAATGAATGAATAGATGAATGAATTAACTGAGGAGCAATGGGCTGCCATTGGGCTGTTGGGAGGTTAGAGGGCCCACAGGGGTTCGTTCGCTTCTGTTAGCAGTCTAGTGACTTGAACCCAGATTCTCCAGAGCCATCTATTAAAACCAATGTTAAATAAAAATATAATAACTTACACTTAATTGCAAGTGCAAGTTGTGTGATAAGTACCATGTACAAATAAATTATGTTTTACTCCTTGCTTGCAGTTTACGTTTTAACTGCATTTATATTTTCCGATTTATTACTTTATTGTTTATAATGAGCTCTGCTTACCTTATTAAGCAATTTTGTTGTATACTTGCGGTTAAAGTAAAGGAATCTAATCTAATCTAATCTGTAGACTAACGCTTGAGGAAGAAGAAGAAGAAGAAGAAGAAGAAACATAACTGGAGTTGCTAGAGGTAAGCAAAACAATTTCTTACAGAGTTGAGATGAGCAAACTGTGGCAAAATTATGATCACGGTTGAAGCTCTTGGCAGACTGACTAATAATTTCACAAAATTCTTGTACAGAAATCAATCCATCCATATTCAGATGGATAAAAAAAAAATACACCGTTAAAAAAAGTGCTGGTAGAATACTACTTTTTATATTCCTTTTTATAATTGAGTAAACTATTCAATGTATCTCCAAATAAAAAAGCCCAATTCATTCTGCAAAGGCAACGTACAACATACAACATACAACGTCCTCTTCCGCTTATCCGGGGTCGGGTCGCGGGGGCAGCAGCTTGAGCAGGGAAGCCCAGACTTCCCTCTCTACGGCCACGTCAGCCAACTCATCCGGGGGGATCCCGAGGCGCTCCCAGGCCAGTCGAGAGATATAATCCCTCCAGCGGGTCCTGGGTCTACCCCGAGGTCTCCTCCCGGTGGGACGTGCCCAGATCACCTCCCGAGGGAGGCGTCCAGGGGGCATCCTGACCAGATGCCCAAACCACCTCATCTGGCTCCTCTCGATGCGGAGGAGTAGCGGTTTTACATCGAGCCCCTCCCGGATGACCGAGCTCCTCACCCTATCTCTAAGGGAGAGCCCGGCCATCCTGCGGAGGAATCTAATTTCGGCCGCTTGTACCCGCGACCTCGTTCTTTCGGTCACTACCCAGAGCTTGTGACCATAGGTGAGGGTAGGAACGTAGATCGACCGGTAAATCGAGAGCTTCGCCTTCTGGCTCAGCTCCCTCTTCACCACGACGGACCGATGCAGAGCCCGCATTACTGCAGACGCCACACCGATCCGCCTATCGATCTCCCGCTCCATCCTTCCCTCACTCGTGAACAAGACCCCGAGATACTTGAACTCCTCCACTTGGGGCAGGACCCCACCCCCGACCTGGAGAGGACAAACCACATCTTTCCGGCTGAGGACCATGGTCTCTGACTTGGAGGTGCTGATTCTCATCCCAACCGCTTCACACTCGGTTGCGAATCGCTCCAGTGAGAGCTGGAGACCAAGGCCCGACGAAGCCAACAGAACCACATCATCCGCAAAAAGCAGAGACCCAATCCTGAGGCCGCCGAGCCGGATCCCCTCAACACCTCAGCTGCGCCTAGAAATTCTGTCCATAAAAGTTATGAACAGAATCGGCGACAAAGGGCAGCCTTGGCGGAGTCCAACCCTCACCGGAAACGACTCAGATGTATTGCCGGAAATGCGGACCATTTATCTTTTAATAGTTTTTGTAGTGGTTGTGGACTCTTCCCTACTTTATGTGCACACACTGCAGGCATTAAGCTGACAGATCATAAAGCAGCCTCCATTGGAGTAACTCTGTGATGGGTTTATTAAGCAAATGCAAACTGATTTTGACTCATCTACTACCCAACTGGTCATTTTGCAACTTCTGCCTCTGGAGAAGCATATTTTCCATACCTAATGTTCCAGGAGGACAAGGCATCGTGGCTACCATGCCTTGCTTGGTCTTTGGCCAGGAGATGTCCATCATCACAAGGGGATTGCAGTATTCCACTCTGATGTTAGGAAGTCTGGAGGAAGGCGGTGCGCTGTCATCGCCCTCTGGCTCTATAGTTCCAACCAGCGTGTGGACCGGGTTCACTGTGGTCGATGTAGTCCGTGGCCAGTGGGCCACCGCTGTTGTTGTGGCAGGCATCTTGGTGGTGGTGGTCCTGGTTGTTGTAGTTGTCATGGCAACAGGGGAAGGTCGAGTCGTGGTCCTCGCTGTTGAGGTCGTATCCACGTATACCATTATAGAGGAGGACGTTTCTGATGCAAAAACAAGAGAGAATGGGTGAATAACTAATAGAATTTTAGGAAAATACAGTGTTAAAGAAAGACAATGGCCGAACTTTGTTTCTGCTTCAGAGAGACATTTTTATAGACAGAGAAAAAGGGAGAGTGTACTTAAGAGGGTCTTATTCTTCCCTCTTTTCATGTGTCAGTTTAAGAGAGGATTGTTGAAGCAGGAACAGTCGGAGCTGGCAGGTGTGACTAACACGGACAAGCGTGGTGTCAAGGCGGGACCCCTGCCGGCTAAGCTAACACACAAACACCACAGAATTCCCAAACTTCCAGCTGTGCAGACTCAAAGCAGCCATTGATGAGGGTATATCTCTGCAAGTCAATGGCTGTGATTTTTTCCCCCTCTTTTTTCTTTTAAGTACCCACGATTACTGGGTCAGCAGGTACAAATTGAAATAGCCATATCCTGCACATGATTCCTCCCTGTGGTTACTCTCCAGGGATTATTTGCTAATGATGCTATTTACCTAAAGACTTGGGCAAAAGAACTATAATAACACCAGGCACATGCGCACAAAGAGATGTGCCGTTACACCGACTGCAGTTACTCATCTCCTCCTACTCGAATGCACATGCAGCATCTACAGTCCCCGTCATCAATCATGCCATCTACACGCCTTATTCTCCTTCCACTGTGTGTCTGATTGAAAAAAAAGGGGTCGCAAATTAATTTAGTTGCAATCCTTTTATGAGCCTGTGAAAAAAGTTAAGCCACAGAGTGCCTGGGGGCTGCAAAGGGAGGTCATAATTCATGAAATATCTTCAAAAAATATCTTTCAAAAAATCCTTTCTTAAAAAGGAGTGCTTTGTTGCATCATTATTATCGAGCTATAATGCTTCGAAACACCATAATAAAATTTCTGTATGCCATGATCTAAATGAAGTGTGCAATTTGAAGGAAGACAGCCTCCTGCAGCCCCTTTAAGTGAACGAAAGAGCACTTTCTCACCGACACACACAATTTGGACCTTCACAAAAAATGCAATTTAGGATGGCTGTCATTTCTGCCCCGTGCCGAGATACAATCAGAATGACAGAAGTGACAAACGATCCTAATCTCCGCATGAAAGGAGTGGAAAACAAAATTTAATGAAGGTCAATTTTACGTTGGCAGGTTTAATGGACGTCACATCCCGCTAGCTCGGATAGCAGAAATCCAGTTCTGTTGTGCTTTAAATAGCAGTTGAACAATTTCCCTGTGTGGTAAATTTGCAAGAGGTGAAATTAGACAGCATAAGTAAGCACGGTGGTTTGGGACGCAGAGGCCCCTACGGGCTGAAATGACACCCCGACTACTATCAGCAGTCAATGCAATGCACGCTTAACAGCATTCAACGACAGCCAACGTTGATTAAATGGTTGCCACCTCAGCAAGAGCGCCGGCTGATTGAGTATTTGTTTTCCCTCACGTACAAAAGAGCTTGCAGTGTTTTTAGGAACCGCGGGTATCTCGGACGCTCCTGTGGCGTCACTTCATCAGTAAAGTGGAACTTTTAACAGGAGTTTTATTGAATTGCAATGTGAAGTAAAGGACACACAGATCTTCCCTTAATTCCAGTGTCTCTGGATATAAATTAAATGACCATGTGAACGAAAACAATCAGGAAAGGGAAAGAAAAATGAAGCAATTTATGGTGAAGAGGAGAAAAAAAAACATTTTTTTTCCAGAGTATTAAAAAAATGCAACATGAAGTCGTCATGTGACAAGATAGTGACTGACCATTATTTTCAAACTGCATCCATCAACAGAATTTAAGAAAACAATCATTTTGAGAGCTCATACAGTAAGTTAGCCACCAAAACATTTCCATTTTCCTTCTATAACCAGGATTAAAAATAATCGTCAGTATGTGTCACACCGGCCTTCAGCAGCAATGGTCCAAAAAAGTGAGAGAAATGTCTTCATCTATTTGAATATAGAAAATAAGAACTTTTAAATGCATTTGTGTTTGAGGAGGAAGACTGAACATGTCCAAACTAAATCCAGGTAAAGCAAAGTGGCATCTGCTGATGATAATACTAAAAAAAATGACTTCATGATGTTGTCTGAATAAATGTGATCATGGTCAGTGCAGTTTGCAGTGCGACAGCGTTTGATAAGTTGGAAGCTAAGCAGCAGTTAGATCAGTGAATGACTGGTTGGGTTGGCAGATTTAGGAGCGATTGTCACTCTGACAGACTTTTGCTGATGGATACTGTTGCCTTCACTGCAGGATGATATAAGCAGGATTTACAGAGGCAAACTTAATGGTTAAACTGAGCAAGAGATCCCTTCTCAAAGAGCCTGGGATAAATTCTAAGAGAAAGACTCGGATTAGACAAGTCAGCGGGTCCTCTATGTATTCAAATGATCACGAAGAATATGGAAAATAAAGAGGCTGAATTCAAGAGAGGCTACCTTTGATTTTGTTTCCGTTTCATTAACCAACAAGAAACATACGTATTCAATCATAGAACTCAGTTTATGACATTACAAGTGATTCTAAATGCATTCTTAGTATTGTATTTTCATTATCTTGCCGTGAAGGGGTTGCACCACCTTCAAACAGATATGATTTCCAGGCTTCATCTCTGTACTGTTGGATAAAAGTTTAATCCCTGTGTTTCTTTGCCGTCCCTCTAGATGGCAAACTATCTGGCCGAGAAGTCAGAAGTATCACTTTAGAAATGAATCGGTGCCAAGACAGTTTGGAAAAATTGCATACTGCTTGCAGCTAATGTTACCTGAGGTTAGTATTGCTTCTTTCTACTTGCCTTATTGTAATGTTAGCTCAATGGTTTGATGAGAAACCAAATGGAAAAAACATTAAAACGAGCGAATATAGAAAATGGATTGAATGACAGTGAAAGTTGAAACTGGATTGGAATAAAATATATTTCCTCTGAAAACAAGTAAACAATTCATTAGTAATTAATTTTCAAAATGGCCACCGGCACAGTACTGGGAGTCAATTTAGCTATGAGACACAAAAACTCGAGGACGCTTGTATTTCTTTGGTGAAGCTCACATGTGTCAGTCTAACTTTTTGGATCTGGCACGTGGATTTAGTCTGGGAACAACACAGTCCTTGTGACTTTGTCCATTTAAAACATTTGCAGTCAACCTGACTGAAACCTGGTTCATGTTATACTGTAAAACTCAGCAGGAAAGCAGGGAAAAGTGTCAGACTGGTTAATGGTCATATGTATAATTCACTGAACGGCAAATCATTTGCAACATGGCTGCAAAATGACCATTGTTGGAAGTTTTCATCTCAACCTGAAAATTAGAATATTAATAATAGATTGTGCTAATTTATCTAATTTCATTCATTTATAAGCTGATTTAAACTCACTTCAAAGAGGGAAATTATAGGGTGCATTCATATCGGTGCTGTTCTGTTTGCTTTTGACAAACCGGCTGCTTCCATAGAGAGTGTGGTTTGTTTTAAGTAGCATGACGTGTCATTTTATGCCTTTGTGCAAAACAAACAAGCAAACTTTGGTCCGCTTTGAAGCCACTGTATCCTGGTGAGAAATGCAAACGTGCAATTCAGTGAATCAAAGAAAGGTAGTGACGATGCTGATCCCTTAGACTGAATACATTTGGTGTCGCTCCATTGTTTACCTGCAGCGAGAGTTGAGCGTTGAAGGGGAAGCAGGTTTTCATTTGGCGAACTGATGACTCTGTCCTGCATTCTTTAGTCATTATTTTGAACAATACCAACCAAAAAGAGCAGCTGTTGCAAGGTGATGACCAAACAATTTGGTCTACTTGAGTAAAGTGCAGAAGAAAAACAAAAGAAAAAGGAGGTGTGAAGCATTTCTCAGCATTCATTGTCTTTTCATATGAATGTTTTGTTTTGTTTCATGATTATTAAATCCTTTTCTTTTCTTAAAAACCCTTTTTTTCCAAAAACTATCTAATTTGTTTTCCAAAGATTTATTTACTTTTCTGTTTTTTACATTTTTTCAGAACTTGTTTCATTGGACATTATAGCAAGCAGGACGATGGTCTGGCCACTGTGTTGTATTTTCCTAATTTAACTGCTTCATTTTCAGCAGATTCAAATGTCTCGCTGCTGAATGACTCACATTTAATGTGCACTTTTTTCGGGGGAAAATATGGTCCCTGACTATTTTCTTCATAGTCTGGGGTTAAAAAAGCAAACTAAAAATCCCTGAAATCCCCCAAAATATTGACGTATAGCAAAAATCGCATTTCAAATTGAATCAGACCCATGAAAGATTTGTAAGATAACTGAATATATCATCACAGCCTTAGTGAGAACTGTACATACATTTCTCAGTATACAATACCTTCATGAATGCACAATGCGTACACATGGCACAGGGAGCTAATAGGACCAACCGGACATCCACTCTGTTCACAGTTAATCAGGTCCTAAAACAGGAAGTTGTTGATGATTCTAACAACAAAAAAATCAGATTATCATGGTTTATCCATCCTTCAAAAGGATTTATGACGCTATAAATGATCATGTCACCTTCTTGAACATTGAAGGTATTATGACAGGAGGGAGAAATATGACTTGAGGAAATGTCTATCACAGCATGGGGTTAATTCAAAGTCACCGACGACCACGTCTAGAATGTAATTCCGTACTTCCCCGATGATCCCATCCAGCCTGGAATTAATTCATCTTCAGAGTGTTCTGTCTACATACAGCCAGTTAAATACACCTGCAAAGACACAGACAAAGAAAGAACGGGAGCGGAACAGGGCCGAGTGTCCTTGAAGCAGACTTAAATGTCTTTTCCATGAGATGTGCACACAGAGAGAAACAATAAATAAATAAATAGAGCCAGCAGTAGACAGCAGCTACAGTCTGCAGGCACTATCGCCTTGGAGACAACACAAGGACATTTTGTTTTGCTTTGCCAGCTTTCCCAATCCATCCAAACGGGACGAACTGAAAGAGTGGGAGAGAGAAAAAAAAAAAAGAGTTCAAGAGCACCAGGGAGGTGAACAGGTCTTTGTTCTGCCCAGAGGAACAACTCTGCGACCTTATGGGACAAATTTGAATCTGTGACGCATTTTTTTGGTTAAAGGGATTTAAAATATGTTTGGGCTCCAAACACAAAAACCAAACTGCAGACCGCAAAGAGGGCGCTGCACTATTTGTACTTATATTACACAATTGTGTCCTACAAGGGGGATGTAGCGAATAATAAAGCTTCATTCATCGCTCTAGATGCATTTTCTGTAAATATAATGCAATGTTAGGACAAACTCAGAATTATCTCCACTTCCAATCTATCAGTCCTTCACTTAAGATTAAGTGTGTTATCAAAGGCATCAAAAAGTAGGTTTACATGCATAACAGTCAGCTATGAGATATTAATCATTTCTATGTATAAGGGCTTGGGAATACCCTCCTCCAGCAAAACCAGAAACCTGTTCATTCAAAAAAAGACACTAATAAACGTATCCCCCCTCCACACTCCAAACGCGTGAAGTCTGTTTCCACCACACACAGAGCTGTGTGCTCCATTTCAAAGCATTCATTTCTAAGTAATTAGCCTCTCTCTCTCCTTTCTCTCTCTCTCTCTGTGTATCCCAGGGCTCGTGCCTTCCACAATTAGATAAGCCCGCTCCACTCCGCTTCAGGAAAGAAAACTGCAATGCTATTATGAAATGGATCCGGTTTCTATGACTTGCCATTTCTGCACCGAGAGCAAGCTCATCGGCGCTCAGAAACTTCAGCAGACTCAAGATCAAAAGAGGTAGAGAGGCCTTTTTTTTATTTTGGGGGGGGGGGGGGGGGGGGTGACGTTACTCTGACGCGGGCATGATT
>JAVQJG010014002.1:0-19679 GCA_036024015.1 Craterocephalus amniculus
CCAGGTGGAAGCGATGAGTGGATCCGACTACCAGATCCTCCATCCAATGGTGGCCCTGGAGTGCCTGCAGGCAGAAAAAGAAAAACCAAAACCAACCACCAGCGGCCGCATCATGACACATTTATTGTTCACCCCTTATTTTCTCTCTATTTTTACATTATTGCATCCTGTACTTTCTCCCTTTGCAGTTACCTGCTGCCAAAGGCTTTTAAAGGTCCCCTGTATTCTGTGAGGATCTTTGAGTTTCTGGCCTGCTCTCTCATGTTCGTGTAACTCAGGCTCTCGTGTTACTGAAGTCATGTTTCAGTCAGGCTAAGCCTGAGGTTGGGAAGGAATGGGAGGATTCGGAAGAAAGCCACATTCACTTCAATACCTGGGTTCTCAGCTTAGTCAGTGGCCTCCCAAACACACCTTTTCTATCGTAATACTGGTGAGCCATCCTGCTTTAACTTCAATTTTCTCACCATAACTGGTTTAATTACTGATGGTATTAAACCTGATAACAGATGACTGAGAAAAACTTCTTTCCCCAGTTTGCCTCATACCCCATTGATGTGGCAAACAGAGTATAGCATCTGTTATAAAAGCAGGGAAACTGAAACTTTGGACTCTCGTCAGAACTTTTTAAGGTTTTTTTTTTTTGTTTGTTTTTTGTGGAATTCAATGCATTTCTTATTCTTTGTACTGAGATTACATTTTAAATGACTCTGTGCTTCATAAATGGAAGTCTTCATTGATGAAAATATATCTGCCTCTTTAATTTACAGTAATAACTGCATTGAAACAAGAAGAAAAGAAAAAACTTTTACCACAAGGGGGCAGAGTTATAAAAGAGAAAAGTGTGTTTATATGTCTACCCAAGATTAAAGATTCACTTAGTTGTGCCACACTTTACAAACACCTTAAAACCTTTGAAAAAGCCTCGCAGACCAATGTTCTGAACTATGCTTTTATTCTATCACTTGCATTCAATATAATACTGGCTTCACAGGCTGGCCTAATATGACTGGCCTAATTTGCCTAGCCTCACAAAATCTCTATAGCGCACAGCAGTGTCATCAGCTGTGTGTGAGACCTCCTGTATTCAATCTGCACTGAACATACAAGGAGGACGTGGCAGCCTGAAATTTGGAAAGACTATTGTGGGATAAATACAAAATATCTTTTTATTGTAGTGCCCAGGATCAGCTTCTAGCTGGAAAAAGTTACTTTCTGAGTTTTCCCAGATGCCTTCCTACATTTCTTTGGTTCTTTCTACCAGGTCGTTGATTCAAAATTTGATCAAGGTCACTTCATGTACAGCAAGTCATTTGAAAACACGCATCACAAATCAGCCAAAAATATCCAAGCCATCGCAACACTCTCCACTAGCAGTAAAGTGTGGAGAGTCTGTCATGCTGTAGGACAACTTTCTTGTTAGAGGTACAAAAGGCAGTTAACATTTTTAAGGAATCATTCAACAGCCATGGCTATGTTGGAGCAAATTAGATATTATAGGCATCTTAGAATTAAAGGGATACTGTGTAACTTTTAGCCACCAGGGGGTTAACCTTGTAACATAGGTCACAGTGCATGAATGCAAAACTAAACAGTGTCTCTCTTTCTAGGCTCCTCAGACACCATGTTCACCCTCTTAGTTTCTTCAGATTTTACCAACTTTCTAGGAAAAAGTAGCTTGAAGTACAGTCCATAGTGTTTTATAGCTGCAGAGCAAAGTGTTGCAGGTCAAATGATCCATGAGAGACGGATCCACTCAATCAAAGTTACAGTGTCTGGTTTCTGAAGAGGGCAGCCCCCGGAGTGCCGACATGTGTCAAACACTGTATACTGAACCCAGAAATCATCCATCAATATATCTAAGTCAAAAGTTTCATTTGAGAGGAAATTACCAGTTTCTGACCCTAGTAGCCAAAATCTACAAAGTATCCCTTTAAATGTGTTAATATGTTTAAGGCAATGGCCTTTGTTGTCACTTACAGGGCAATGACCCAAAACATAAACTGAACTGCACAAAAAAAGTCTGGACTGGAAAATATTTCCTGTTTAAAAATGAGAAAAGTCCTGGCATTGTTTTCACTGAGAAATTAAACTTGTCCTTGCAGAAAGGACTTATGTTCTTCTAATAATAAGTTTAAAAATTCTGGTTTAGGGATTTTTTTAATCATTCAATTTTTCCTCCACAGGGGCACAGGCTTTATACTGCTCATCTTCTATTTAGAAGATTGTTGGTGCATTAGATTGTACCAAGATAGATCCTGGAAGGAGTTGAAGCAACACTACTGAACTCCAGACCTTTGTGTACTGTAACAAAGGCTAATTCAGCGCTCCTCTTGCATTCTGTCTCCTCTGAGCTCTCCCCTGCAAGTACAAATTAGTTGATTCTTGTCTTATCTTTTGCTCTATCGTTTTCTCCCTTTAATTTACTTGCTTCCTTCAATGATTTCCTCTTGGGTCTCTTAGCAGAATCAGCCATGGTGCATAAATGTGTTTATGTCTCGTCACTGGAAAACACAAGAAGCAAAGCACAGCTGTCATGCGAGACTGAAACACAACTTTGTGAGGTAAAGTGTCTCAGCTTAATGATGCTGCAGGGTAATGACTGGTCCAGGTCAGGATTGTACATAGTGAATGTTGTGCTCAATCAGAATGAGTCAGAAGCAAACTTAAGAGTTTTAAGGCCAGAAACTTATGTAGTATTGCTTTAATGATGTAATATGGATTCCAGCCAAACTTTGTGCACGGGAACAAAGTCAGTCATTTTGTGATGGAACATCTTTCTTTTTTGCCACAGTGTGTGACAGAAACTGACATGCTGTGTGTGTGAAGTTTTACTGACAGGTGCGTCTGTATGAGTCATGGTAATATTAAAAGATCCTTGTCAGTGTTGTTGCCACTAGCAGTTTCATAAAGAAGTTAAGCAAGGTAAAGTGTGGTTTATATTTGTTATCTTGCACAACAATAAATAACAAAGACATTAGTACAAAGATTAAAGCAACATAACAGTTGTGACCAAATGAAACAACAGAAAAGAGCAAGACAGCTCTTCTTGTCAGATGTGAATTAAGTCTGGACTGATTGTAGTTTAGAGTTAAGGTTAACATATGGGGTGACTTTTTAGCAAAAGATTTGGCAAATAAACCAAAAAATGTAGTCTCACTTTGAAAGAATGAAAAGAAAATCTGAATAAAGCACTATCTATGCATTGTTGTTGGACCGGTGGATAGAACAGTTGTCTGCTAAACAGGAGGTCGCTGGTTTGAGTCCCCTGACTACATGTTGAAGTGTCAACATGTTGCAAGCCTTGGGCAAGACACAGAACCCTACCCTTGCCTCCTGATGTGCCAATCAGGTATACTGTATGAATGCAATTAGTAGCACCAAGTATTCTCCAATATAGGTGCTGTGTGAATATATGGGTGAATGAACATGTACTGTCTGTCAAAGTGCTTTGAGTGGCCTCTTGACTAGAAAAGCTATGCAAGTACAGTCCATTTACCATTTGTAAATACTCTACATCAGTCTGAATGAGCATGTTCCATTTTGTTCATTGAAGTTTATCAAACTAGTGATTTGAATAACTTATGATAAGCTTTAAAATGTGTTGAATATCTTTTATGCTGTATCTTCCTAGTGCTTGGATTGCTTTTGCAGATCTTTTAGTATAAACAACTTGCACATCTTTCTTTATTGTGGACTTATGAACAACTGAGGGTTGGTAACCCTGAGCTAGATTACAAAAACAAATAAAAAGCAACAATGATAAATTTTTCATATCTTCACCCATTTTTTATTTCATTAAGACAACGGCCCGCAGCCGTTATGTCACATGATACTTTTCAAAGTTGTCAGTGAAAACCGGCCATACAGGAAACAGCCAGTTTCCCATATGCACACTTCCGTGATGTTTGCTTAACAATCATCCACATTCATTCAAGACATTTGTTTCATCAAAGTATTTTAAACCTCTTTGATAAACATATCAGTCATCTAAAAAGACTTCTAAAAAGTTATTAATTGATTTAAAGCACAAAAAAGGTTTAGACCTTAATCTAATTAACCTTAACTTATATCATTTATTTTAATTCTAAATCTATTCTATTTATTTCTATGCCTTGATGAAAATGTGATACTGAAGCATAGGACAGCAGACAGAAACTGAGAGGGACAAGATAGATTCTGTAGCTATACTGAAGTAGACCTAATGCCAAATTGATCGCTGCATTTCGTGTCACATGTGAAATGCTAGCCCAGAGAAAGTTAATGAGGGAAACTGTAATGACAGGCAGCCACACACAGGAACACTGAGCTTAATGCATGTTTCCTGGAAAAGGAAAGTTGTATATCTTTTTCACTCTCCCCATCTAAAGGGGAGTTCCGTATGTTTCTTTGGCCAAATTAGCCTCTTAAAAACTGGAGGGCCTACCCCTGTTACAGATTCATTATCTTTGTCTGCCAGGTTTCAAACCTGTCCCAGATAGAGTCATGCTTTAGGCAATGTTTGTCCTACAGCAGTGACAAGAGGCTGAGCCTTCATTCTTTTGTGGCAGTGCACACACAGGGAACATGAACTTCCAAGCTATACCACGTGTGAATCAGAAACGTTTCTACCCTGACATTACATGACATTCCTGAGCTGTAGCACACAGATGTTACAGCAGGGTGAAAATAAATCTTATCAGGTTTGCAGTTTTGATTAATCAAATCTGGAAAATAATCTCTGTAGTTATAAGTTATGGAATCAAAAAACTAGAAGATCATCTTTTTAATAAACGCATGGGCTTTCAAATATGTTACCTTTCTGTGGTTCATCCTTTTAAGACATGAGGAAACCTGCAGCTGTGCAGCTGTTTAATTTTATTTGATACTTATATTGTAATTTTGGCAAATATGCCACAAATATACCACTAACGTTTAAAAAAGGGCTAATAATAAAACAATATTCAGTCTGTATGAAAATAAAAATAAGTCTGTATGCTGTACTGTGTGCACAATAATTATACTCACTGCATTGTCTGCAACAAGAGCCAGCAAATGATGATGTCGATGAAACTGATCTAGACAACACTGTACACAGAAAAATGTCAAATCAGCAACTTTTTCTGTACAATAGTAAGCACATTCTACATAAGTACAATCTGCAATGTTTGCTCTTTTCACAAAAGCCAAACATTGATAAAAAATATATATATTTATGAAAGAAGCCCTTTCTAAATAAGTTTCAGTTTTTATGTGTCCTACTTTTCTGTCTTTTTAAGCTGTCCCACGTTTTCAACCCAGAGGCATTTCCTTGAAGTTTGAAATGACATATCAGCCACACCTGTGATAAGCACGCAGGCTTGTGAAAGTTGAAACTGAAGTAAGGGGAGGAGGGGGAGAGTGGGTTTCCACACCCACAGTCAAGAGTGGTATCTGTGTGGAGAGAGGGGACAAACAGAAGTGACATAGTCTTTACAAAAAACTCATCAGACTCAATGTCTGAAGCTTTCACTGTAAGAAACCACAAGCTGGAATAAGCTGAAGTTCCCTGCAGTTATGACTCGGTTTCCTCTTGCAGAAATTCTCCTACTTCTTCTGTTCGTGGTTTTCTTGGTGAGTACTGTTTTATACTTGGATTGTTCAGCTTGACACATAACAATTAGCTGCACTCCTTGAAAGAACATGTTGTAGACAAATAGTTTTTATGCTCTGAATATTATATCAATTGCAACTGATCATTGAAAAAAAAAGCTGTTTTACTCAACCTACTTTTGATCTCCAGATGAGCGGTTGCAACTCATGAGAAGGAAGCATGAATTTCAATACCTACAAGCATGAATCCATATAACACCTTGTGTTACAGCTAATAAACACAGTGACATTCTCAAAGTTTCTTCTCTGCAAATAGTTTGTGCAGCTATCAGATGTGAGGGAAAATAATTTGACCAGTTGACCAGAACATGTTTATGTTGAAACAAAACCAATAAACTCCAGTGAGACTCCAGTCCTTCATAGATACACCTATATGCTAAACTATGATAAAATATGTGAGCTATATAGTAAAAAGTGTCTTCTCCTGTTTGACCTATAAGACACAAACATGTTTTGTCTAACTGCATCACTGGAAAACTGTCTAAAGAGTAAAAAATACTGAAATATTTGAAAATTATTTTGTTGTTTATTTATGTTCTGCTTCTCTCTGGATCAGCTTAGTCCAGATCACCAGCTCTGCTGTGATCAAGGTGGGAAGAAGAGAAGCTAGCAAGTGGTTATGAGTAATGGACACTCTGAAGGCCTTCTTTCTGCTTCATTCTTTACTTATCCTGTGAGTCTATCCGCACTTAATCAGCTAATCTTTTTATAAGATCTTCAGTTCATGCAATTTAGCTGTACAGCCTCACCCAGATTCGCTTGGACTTGTTCCTCTAGAAATTTTACACAGAACAAACGTGGTGACTATGTATGGCGTTAAAATTCTGCCAAATACAGCAAAGACTTTCAGAGCTGCACATAAATGGCTAGTTGTGCTCATGCTGTGTCTTGTAACACATAAATCTTGGAGACCTGTTAGAAAAGTTTTAAAAACTTTTTAGAAACTTGTATCACAATCAGACCAATCACAAGAGGGTATTTCCACATCTCTGCGTCCACATAGCCGGCTGCAGTCATGTCTGGAAGAGGTGTGCATCGAGCCACTGCAGACTTACGCAGAAGCTACGGCGGTTACACCGTAACCCCCGCGAAGCAGATGACATGGGAGTGTAAACCCAGCTTTAGCTGTTTGATTCATCATATATTATTCTGATTAGTGGGTGAAAATAAAGAGAAAAGACGTTCCAGATTTGGGGAAATATATCTAATGGTCTTTGTGAAGGAGCTTGTTTGGTTGCTTGTACTCTCTTACAAAAACTGTTATCTCAGTATGTGCTTCATGTGTGACTTATTGTAGCTGTATAGGATGTGTAATCAGTTATTCTCACTTTCAGTTCCAGTTATTTGTCCATTTATCGATAGTTATTTGCCAGTTTTATTTTGTTCTACATGAGTTTTTTTTTGTTTGCTAGTTTTATTTCTATCCTCATTTTTCTTGCATCTACTTTTATCCAGCAGTGGCTCAGGTGGTAAAATAGGTCATTCAAATTACCAGAAAGGTGGCTCCCCCAGTCATCTTTGTATGCTTGCGTGAAGACACTTTACCCACCTTTCCCGCGATGTCGGCATTGCTGGTGTTGTATGAATGTGTATGAACGTTTTGGTGGAGAGGTCCCTGCACCGGTAACCAGTTTCGGTCAGTCTGCCCCTGCAGCTGTAGCAACTCATTTGGTTTACAACCACCAAAAAGTGAACGCAAAGTTAATCCAGCACTTTCAGTGCCGTCAGCAACAAAACAAAAAAAAAATCTAATCTATTATTATTAGCTTTCTGTTTGTATAGCCTTTTAAAGGATTATACTTACTCCAGATTCAATTTATTTTCATTTGGTCTGGTTTAGCTGTTTATTTTATCTCTACTACTGCCAGTAGGATTTTGAAAATCAAAAATTTTGAAAGTGTTTTAACCACTGTGTCACTTTTCTTATAAAATCAACATTAATTGGCTCATTCAATTACCAGACACAGTAAAAATGTTTTCTCAGATAAATTAACCCGGTGTTCCACTGGTACTACAAAGGTGAAAGTACCATACACTTATTTTAGTTTCATTCTCTCCATAGTCGTTCGTCATAAGCTTTTTCTCTATATACTGTCTTCTTGTATTCTATGTATTTGTCTTTTTAAAATAGACAGGTAAAACAATAATATGTAATCAAAATACAACAGAATTAAGTTTGGGTTTATTTGCATTAGTAAAACTAAATAACCAGACATAGAGTGTTGTTTTTTTCTTTATCACACATGCAGTCAGAGATCAAGGTGCACATCGAGGACTAATGCAAGGTTCAACAAGTGGATGAGCTGAGGACCACGCTGCAAATATTCCCACTGGTCGATGGCCTGTTAACTGAGTCACAGATTCTCACAATGATCTCCGTTATGGTTTCAGATAGCTAATGCTGAGGCTGCTGAGAAGAGGACAAAAAATGTGAGGAGAATGAAAAGGGAGTGGATCCTACCCCCGACCAAGCTGAAGGAGAACACTGATTATACCCATTTGGAGTTCATCGCAAAGGTTATTTGTTGTTATTTTTTTTACCTTATAACAAAACATCAAAGTTAGTAATGACCTTCAAATCACTCTTTTTAAAATAGTTAAAAAAACTATATATAGTCTTTCTCTTTCTCAGTGGTGTTAACTTTCGGAACTTTCAGAACTTTCGGATTCCAATCAGCCAGTAAGAGGAAGTTGGAAGTCCTGGAAGCCAGGAAGTTCCAGAAGTTAACCCCATTGGCCAAGAAAGAGCGTCACGCCAAAGCTAAAAACTAGCCACTTTCGCTAACTAAAACAGCCTGACTTAAATTCGGGTATATAGCTCCTTTAAAAGAAACTGCCAGGCCTCCCACTAACCTACAGTAACCAGACCTGTTTCAACTCAAAAAAAACATTGTTGTCAGTTTAATCAATCACACTGAGAATTTGTCCTGAGGCTCCAGGATGACACACACAACATTTTGTTTCGAACACTGTGTCTTTTATGCAGAAAACCTGCAAACATCCATCTAATAATACATAAATCCATCCATCTAATCTAAATAAAAGTCTATTTACTCAATAGAAACATTTATATATCGACCTTTTTATGGATATATATTTGTTGGGAATGTTAAACCTCATTTATAACAATGTGGAGGAACACTATCATAACTAAGAATGCTCATGGTTTTTATTTACAGATTCGCTCTGATAAGGACAAACACGAAAAGGTAGAGTACTACCTCTCTGGACCAGGAGCTGACAGACCCCCCTTCAACCTCTTTACGGTGGATCATAATACCGGATTTGTACGCATAACTAACAAACTGGACCGGGAAAAACACCCCTCCTTTACTGTAAGTTTTTTATTCCTGAGATACTGATCAACATATTCAGACCCTGAATATGGAGCCATTTTGGAAGGTGGCTCTCTTTACACCTTGGACTTGCTTGGTTTTTAAGTTTTGAAGAGTTTGGGTAAACACCACACTACACTTGGGAAAGGAGGCAACTGTCAATAGTTTAACCTTGTCCTGTCTCGTCATGTGATCCATGCAGCTAAAAGGCATAGCTAAATACAAAAACGGGTCCATAGCAGAGGAGCAAATTCCACTGACAATCATTGTCCTGGATGAGAACGACAATCCTCCTTACTTTGAACTGTATTCTGGGAATATCACAGAGTCAAGCAAAAAAGGTAAGGCTAGGCTTTGACCCAGGTAAAGGGAAATCAATGCTAATAATCAGTTTTGTACGAGCAATGTGATTCACTGAAAGTCACTATTTCTGTGCCTATATTTAACATTTCTGAAAAGCAGGTGCAAACTGGCTGCAGTCTGTTGAAGAGAGCAGGAACTAGAAAATTCTGCATGGTGCAGATGCACATCGGTGTGATCCAAAATATTTTCTTATGATTAGTGGAGGCAGTGTATTTAGTTTTTATTCCTCGGTTCAATAACAATAATCACAATAAACAAGCACCAGGATTCAACATGACTTTATATAAACAAATCAGAAGATTCCCCCTTAGGTCAGTGGTTACTAAAACAAACATTAAGTCTTTCTATTTTCCTTTTTTTGTTCGTGTCACATTTTTAACTTGGATATGCAAAGTGCTCCCCTGTCCTCTAAGCCGAAGGACGCTTCAGCACGCAGCTCTCCTTCCTCTGCCTCCTGTTTGTGCACTCTTCCCCTCTCCAAGTTACTCAACACCTGCTGGTATAGAGAGCTCCACAGCAAAATTCTATGGTGCTTGGGAAAATTACTAAATGCATATTGGGATCTTAGTAGATTCAGCCCTTTGTTAGGCTAAGGTGATCCCACCTCTTCCCGGACAATGTGTCCCTGGTGTGGACAGATGATTTGAGACTCTTAGGGCCAATAACAGGAATTGCAGAAGCAGCATTCCCATTTCAGCACTTTATTTATATTTATTTTAACAAATGATCTCTTAATCTAACATATGGGGCTAAACATTCATGAGTTAGATATTTGTATTGAAGAAAAGATGGTGACTTCAAAATTGTTGCCAAACTATGGTGATAATCAAACATATATTAAACTCTTTTTTTATCTTCTTGTGTTCTCTCTATTTGAAATAGTTTACCACATACAGTAGTGAGAGTAAGATAAAAATAATAATATAAAATGATAAATGCTTTTAACTTTTCTAACTTTTTTTCTTGCTTATTTTATGGATTGTACTAAGATGATCTTTGCCTGTTGTGATCCATTGCAGGAACCTATGTAATGCAGATTGAGGGTAAAGATGATGACCAGCCTGGCACAATTAATTCACAAATCTCCTATAGCATCATCAGCCAGGAGCCAAAAGGCACAGGTCACATGTTCACTATTGATGACAAGACTGGGAAACTGTTTGTAAAAGAGCCCACACTGGACAGAGAGGTAATGGTTGCTGCACACTCGGTGTGACAAAATGCACACACGCTTCAGCCCTTCCCTACAAAATTAAAGAGCTTTTAAATTCACCCAGTTGTTCCGATTCATTGGTTACAATCTTTTGCAGAGTTTGAACTGATCTCATAAAAAAAATGTTTGAATAACTTTTTATTCAAACACTTTAAAGACAAAACAAATTTTTACATCCCATCCTGCACCGACCAACATTTTGACGCTAAGGAATGTGATTGACATCTAATGTTTCAACTTTTCTTACAGTAGTTAACATGAGGATGTGTGTTGATCCTTTTCATCTTCTGGTTTTCTGGCAGACACATGACTTCTACAAACTAGTTGTGAGGGGGACTGATATGGGAGGAGCACCAGGTGGGATAGCAGGAACAGGAACTGTAGAGATCAAGGTTCTGGATATCAACGACAACATCCCCACACTGGAAAAATCTGAGGTAACAAATTTAACTAATAATGTGCTGTTTATATATGAATGCAGCAATAAGAGTACAAACCTACTTTAGAAAATGTGGAGCACTGGAAGCCAATGCTTGGTGAACTGTCATGCCAAAAGTGCAAATAGAAAGAATCAGGCCCTGGACTGAATAATACAGTATGTATACCTGGATTAGATTTGTTTCTGTTGGAAAGTATTCAATCATAAGTAAAAAAGTGGGTTTGTGTGGGTATATATATATATATATATATATATAAATATAATTAATTGAATAAATAAATACAATCAGACAGATAAAAGAAACAAAGTATAGTCCATATAAAGGCATGTGTGTGTGTGTGAGAGAGAGAAAAAGAGTCCTGTTCAGTTCTGATGGTCTGATTTGTGGTTGTCAATGTTTTTTATGTCTGTTTCGTAGTATTCTGGCTCAGTGGATGAAAATGTTGTTGATGTAATAGTGATGAGAATCAAAGCTCTGGACAAAGACCTTGAAAACACAGACAACTGGCATACTGTTTTTCATATTGCCAAAGGAAATGAGGAAAATCTGTTTTCCATTGAGACGGACAGAAAAACCAATGAAGGCATCTTAAAGCTGATCAAGGTAATCCTTTTGTCTGAATATGACAACAAACATATGATATTTGTTGAGCTTCAAAATGTCTTTTATTATTGTAATAGTAGCAGTAGTAGCACAAGTAGTAGTAGTAGTAGTAGTAATAGTAGTATATGTTATTGTTGAATGGGTCTCACTGATTTGCTTTCTCATTCTTTAATAATTTCTGTTCCTTTCCCTCTCTCATCCGAACAGCCAGTGGACTTTGAAGAATTACAGAACCTAGAACTTGGCCTGATTATTGAAAATGTGGCTCCTTTTGTAGAGGGTGATGCTATACTTATGGATGTGGATGTTCAGGTTGGGGAGGGTGGTGGTGGAGGTGGTGGTGGAGTCGGTGCAGGAGTCAATTTAGGTCTGGATGCAGGTCTGGATGCAGGTCTGGATGCAGGTTTGGATGCAGGTTTGGATGCAGGTCTGGATGCAGGTTTGGATGCAGGTCTGGATGCAGGGCTGGATGCAGGCCTTAATCCGGCAGGAGGGTTTGGCCCTGGAGTTGGGATCAAGCCTGGTGGTGGACCTGGAGTGGGAGCTGGACTTAAGCCAGGACCAAGACCACAGCCTAAGCCAAAACCAAAGCCAAAACCAAAGAAAAAACCAAAAAGCTATCCTATCAAGATAGCAGTAAACAATGTACCAGAGGGTCCATCGTTTGTGCCCAACACCAAGAATGTTCCTGTGTCTGAGGACCCAAATGAGATGCCTGAAGATGGTGTAATAGCTGTGTACAACGCTATTGATCCAGATACGGGGAAACCGGCTGAAGATGTCGGGTCAGTCAAGTTACAGTAATTACTCCATCAATTTGTGCAAAACCATTGATGTTTGACGTATTGTCATTTGTAATGTTAACCAAATTCCAATTTTAAGCTTAATGCACTGGCTAACGCAACTTCCACGCGAGCGTTGGTCTGGCCAAGAGCTCGAGGACAACCGTTTCTCAGAAGGGATGTTTGACCCGCCTCCTTCAAATGCCACTGTTCATGACTGGTTAAACCAATAACCGCTTAAACCAATCACAGCACTCTTTCCTCTGACGTATGTGTAGCCAGCGGGGCTAACTAGGAGTTTCTATATCCGTTGAATAAACCTATTGACCAGACAATATGGAGCTTGCGAAATTTTGTGGACAGGACCAGGCTACTGTCATGCTAACATTTGTGTCAATTAACCAAGGATTAAAGGGAAAGTTCGGTATTTTAAACCTGTACTTATTTTGTAACATGTCATACGATCATTTACTCACGCAGACAGTTGTGGCGCAACTTGAACTCCTTTGGAAGATATTTAGATCGACTCGTCACTACCATGCCCCATGGCAAAAGGGCGAATTCAAACCGTACTGTCAAACACGGACCGTTTTGCTGTCATCTTAGCAAGTAGGGTGAGTAAATGATCATATAGCATGCTATAAAATAGGTACAGGTTAAAAATACCTAACTTCCCCTTTAAGATAGCTGGAAACATCATTGATAATGAATGTACATTTTGTTCCACCAGTTTGGTTTATGAAATATGTTCCCATCCAGTCATGGGAAAAAGTAAGCAAAAGCAGCGAAGAAAACGTTTTTTAGATTTTGTTACAGGTTCCATTATTATCATTAAAAGAAATGAAAATGTTCTGTCCATTGCTTTTTGGGTCGAGAACGGAGCACAATGTTATGGTCTTTATTGTTTACTGTTCTCGTTCCTTCAGTTATGCCAAAGCCTATGATCCAGACAACTGGTTTTCTATTGATGAAGAAACAGCAGAAATTAAACTCAACAAGCAGCCAGACAGAGAGTCGCCATTCTTACAGAACGGGGTCTACTATGCTAAAATACTGGCTATAACTAAAGGTAAATACCACTGTCAGAAGTGCTGCTTCTTCTTCTATTATATTCTCATGAGAGCCCCTGCCTTCTCTGCTGATGATTTATGAGTCACATGAGGAGTTCAGCATTGTAAAACAATTTTATGACGTGAAGCACATAAATCATTACAGAACCTGTGTTATTCAAAATTATCTGACGCCCTGCAGCAAACCATTTGGCACTATTTTCCAGTTTCAAAAAACCTGTGTGGGAGAAAAACAAGACAAATCCTGATACAGTGAAAATAACCTTTTGTTGTGATATTTATTTTCCTCTACAGTAATTTGCAATGGGAAAAAATACCATTTAACCTTTCAGCATTCTCATTGTATAGTTTTTCATTTCCTTGGGACAATATGAAAAAGAACCAATGTTGGGTTTTCTTCAAGAACTAGTTAAGATGCAAGTTGCAACTTCAGGGTTGAATGATGAAAACTAGAAAGGTTATGATAACATTATAGTACCTGAAAATGTCCCTTGTCAAACAGTAAAGAAGGACATTAAAAATTAATGTTGAAATTGATTCAGTAGGGAACAAAAGCCCACCAAGGTAAACTTTTGAGGTAAAGACAAGAACTTTGTATTATACTGTATTGTAATACTGCAGTTCCTCAAGCACTAATTGAGCTGTTGTTCCCTTCAGACATGCCAAGCAAGACGGCCACAGGAACAATAGCTATTCAAGTCGCCGATTCCAATGACCACTGTCCAACTTTGACCACCACATACACCAGTCAGTGCTCTAATGAACGAACTGTGTATGTTACTGCCTTTGATGAAGATTCCAGTCCTAACGCAGAGCCATACTCGTTCAGAATCATACCTGATGATACACGAGGCAAATGGGATGTTGAGCCTGTCAATGGTAAGAAAATCAGTTTGAGGTCAGAAAATAGACTTTACAAATACTTTCCTATTTGCATCATTACATTTGTGACTTTTCTTATAGCTATTGGTACTCCTGTTTGCAATCAACAGAACAATATAAGGATCCCTAAACATAATCAATGATAGCATAGATGTAAAACTATAGCAAATGGGGCTCACTTTTCTTTGTCCACCAATAAAGCTGTAGCAACAACTGAAGTCATCTAAAGGACTATTTAATAACACAAAACTGACTCTAATTATGGTTTGAGCTAAATTCTGCAGACATGTTTTTTTTTTATAAAAATGTTGTCTTTACGTAATGACGTTGGTAAAGTCACTGGTCATTTTATTAAATGCTCAGCATTTCAATTACATTTGATGCAAATGTAAACTTCAGAGAGTGAGACCACAATGAGAAAGCATAGAATTTAAAACCTCAGTCATTATAATAATCATCATAAGTGAGCCTTAAATTGAATTCATCTCATTAAATTTAATAATGTAAATTACAGTATATAGCTATAGTAATATGATTGTTGAAGTCATAGAGCTTCTAAAATTACAGCTACCATCAATCTAACGGTTGTTTTACATCTGTGTTTCTTTGTCTCCAGAAACAACTGCTGCTCTTCGCTCTCATGAGGCACTGTGGCCTGGCTCGTATGAGCTGCACGTGGAGGTGTCGGACGCTCAGGGTCTCTCCTGCCCGTCCCATGAGGTTTTTACTCTGGACGTATGTACCTGTGAGGAAGCAGAGCACTGCAGCGTGAAGACATCCAAAATTGTCTCCACATCATCTCAACTCACATTACCACTAATTGCCCCGCTCATAACAACTGCATGTTTACTGCTGTGTGAGTTCATCTTAAAACTACTGGCACATTAAAGCAATGCACTTATTTTACTTCAATTTTTTATACATTTTGAAATAGTATATGCTGCGTGTCATTAATTAATTGATTATAATTGGTCTTTGCCTCAGTTTCTCAGATTAAAAGAAGTCTTTCCATCAGCTAGCATGCTTTCCTTCTCTTTGCAGTAATCCCTCTCCTCCTGCTGTTCTGCCAATGCAGAGGACCTGACACCGTTTTCGTTGACCATTTTAGAGATCTGCCATTTGACACAAAAGAACATCTGATATCCTATCACACTGAAGGCCTCGGAGAAGATAAGGTGGAATGCCTTTTTATTCTCCTTATTGAAAGAAAATAACACCTAGTTATTATTTTTGCATTACCGACCCAAACATTGAAGGGATACTGTGTATTTTTGGCCACCAGGGGGCTAAACTTGCAACTTCCCACAGGACACACAACATTAATGCAAAGCTTAACAGTGTCTCTCTTTCTGGGCTCCTCAGACACTGTGTTCTAGGAAAAAGTAGCTTGAAGTACAGTCCACTGTGTTTTATGGCTGAAAAGCAAAGTGCTGCAGGTCACATTATCCATGAGAGACGGATCCGCTCATGCAAAGTTACGGTGTCTGGTTTCTGAAGAGGGCAGCCCCGTTGGAGCGCCGACATGTGTCAAACACTGAATACTGACCCCGAGATTCATCCATCAATATATTTGGGTCAAAAGTTTAATTTGAGGGGAAAATACCAGTTTAGGACCCTAGTAGCCAAACTCTACAGAGTATCCCTTTAAATTAGATTAGATAGTTACCTGCTCGAATACACCTGATTCAGGTTAATGTGTCACTTTGCAGAACTTGATAGTCTGTTGGATCTAAAAATACAAACACAGATTGAGCACTTATTCAAGTTATTTGTTTCACTTATTCTTCATCAAAAT
Source organism: Craterocephalus amniculus (assembly GCA_036024015.1). Classification (NCBI taxonomy): domain Eukaryota; kingdom Metazoa; phylum Chordata; class Actinopteri; order Atheriniformes; family Atherinidae; genus Craterocephalus; species Craterocephalus amniculus. The sequence goes on from JAVQJG010014002.1 coordinate 16,112, forward strand.
TTTCTAGAAACTTTTTTTCTACTCCCTTCTTTAGATCACCAATTTGCCATTAGCTAATTATGCATCAACTACATTTTTATTGTATTTCCACATTTAAAAGCTTTTCATTGTGATCCGATATTACAACATCTTCAGCTTTGCCAATGTTCAAATTCAAGCCAAGGGCCCTTGCTTCATGTCATTCCCCTCGCTCCATGACCCCCTTTTCTGCCCAGCTACTGTCAGATAAAGGCTACTAGAGCCAAAAATATGGGGTGAATAATGTTTTTCTTTCTCTCTTTCTCTCCCTCAGGAAGTACCGCTTCCTAGTGCTCCCATTGTGCAGGGTACCAAGCAAAAATTCGAGACAGCTGCAAGGCTCAATGTTACCAGCATCTCCTCAGCTATCACAGAAAATTATCAGACATCCTATGATAAATCTGTGGAGATGTTCCAGGACACCAGCCAAAAACTAATGTCTAATGGCACCTATAGATTTTCAAGGGAGTCATACAACGGCTTTGATTATGCTTCACTCGGCAGGCAAATGCAAAGTTTTGAACAAACAAATTTTCTGTATGAGGACATTGCTCTTCCTGATGCTTTTCTCAGCAGTTATTACTCACAGGTAACATGTTGGTTTTTTAGGCATGATACAAACATACCCATACTGTAATTATGTGGAGAATATTTTCACTCGTTTCTTCTCTATTTTTCCCCTAACAGAAAGCAGTGTGTGCGGTGCCGGTGACAGAGAGCCTGATGGTTTATGAATATGAGGGCCACGGCTCCCCAGCTGGCTCAGACCTCTCCAGCCTCTCAGAGTCTGACCATGACCTGAACTTCCTCAATGATCTTGAGATAAAGTTCAAGACTCTGGCTGAGATCTGTTCCCCTTCCCCACAAGTGGAACTCAAATCCTCTGTGATACCTAAACCAGCAGCTGTTGTCAAAACTACAACTAATGTTGCTGAAACAGTTTTGAAGCCCAAACGTGAGCAAGTTGTTGAGACAAAGCGATCTGACGTGAAGACAGAGAAGGTTGTGATATCGTCTAGCATGCATTCGTCGTCGTCATCATCATCTGTCAGTGCAGTAAGCCCCAATTCGCCACCCATGACTCTTCCTCGCTCCAGGTTTGCTAATGTCAGTCATTCAGGTAACGTCAGGGATTCGGCTAAACTAACTTATCCTGCTCAGACAGTTGTATTACAGCAGCAGCCGATTTATTACACCACCAGCTCTGCACTGCAACCCCAGCACTATGTAGTTGCACCGAACATACAGAGCACGGTTCTGGTAGAGGGTGGATCCCATGGACCCAACTTCCCAGGCCTGTTGCTAATCAATGGTACCCAGGGTTCATCTGGACTTGTAATCAGTGGGACCCAAAGCTCTCTTCCAGGGCTGGTTATCCAGGACACCGAAGGCTCTAAAAGTCTCAAAAGTCCTGTGAGCCCCACAAGTCCAGTCAGATCTACTGTGCTACTACCAGGTAGCCCAACTCTGACCCAGGGTTCTGCTGCTTTTGCAGGCTGGAAAATAATGGAGCAAAATTCCAGTCCTGTGAGCCCCACAAGTCCAGTAAGATCCACTGTGCTACTGCCTGGAAGCCCAACTCTGACCCGGGGTTCTGCTGCTTTGGCAGGCTGGAAAGTAATGGAACAAAATCCCAGTGGCAACTGTATGTTACTCGTGGAGAAGAGTAGTGCAGGTGAGGCATCTGAACCAGGTTCATCTCATGGCATTTTGCTCAGAGATGATATCCTGGCAAAAGGGGCTGCTCCCCCTCAGTGGGTGATAGGTTTGGCAGCCCAAGGGACTGTATGCACTAGCTTGTCTGGTCATGCTTTTGCTCAACATGGGCGGATTGTTAAACTGAAAATTCATTTGGAGCAGATAGTGCAAATGAGTTTAGAGTTATTCAGTCATTTGAAATTTCCTACAAGACAACCTGGTGTGTGGATGAATCATGTGGTGGTAACCTCAGAAAGCATAAAAACTAATATTTGGTCTGCTTGGATACATACAGTTCATGCTATCCCAGTCAGCATGAACTGCTTCCAAGGAAATTACTTATTTAAGCGAACTGACAGCAGTTATATGCCAAATGCATGTAGGCAAGATTTTAAAAAAGAGCACAACATTAAAATTTTAGAAAAAGGTGGTGATGACAACATCTCTAAACCAAGAGACACCATTAAAATACATTGTCTTTATTTGCAACGGAATATCATAAATAGATGGTTGTCAAAGTCCAAAAATTATGAAATGTGCAAAGTGGGCTTTTCTAATATCTTAAATAGAGACATTTTTAACTTAATAGGGTGTTTTTGTTTAGAGCTTTATCAGTTTTTTGTTCATCTTCTTTGTTAATCTTTATATGGTATGTCATTTTCAGTGACATTCAGTGGTAATGGGAACGCTGACTTCTATTTTTAAGGGCTGGCCCAAGACATAGGCAAACTAAGTATCCGCTTGCACACGTTTGTACTTCCTTTCCAAAGTTTGAAAGCAAAAAATGATTTAGCTGGTTAACTTGTTTGCTCTAAATGTGTCTTGTCCTGTCTGTTTTCTCTTAATTTCAAATCAAATTCTGCTTGGGGCCCGGCCCTGCTATTATAACCTCATCTGCGTGAGTTTGACATACAGCAAATTCTTGCGTACATTGAATGTTCTTATCGGGTTTTAGAGGTCAGGGCTGAAATTTTTTTATAGTTTTATCTAGCTATTTTTTTATCTTTTAACTGAAACAAGCTGGAAACAGACTAACAATTTTTTTTTACTCATATTTTTCTTTTTTCTTTTCTTTATGTCAAGTAACTAGACACTTATAATTTATATGAAGCTTCGGTGTTCAGAGCCAGTTTGTGTAAGATGTTGAAAGGAGCCCATTTGGACCTTAGATGGAGCTTTTTGGAAAATGTCTTTAACATCTGTTGCATGCTTAAAAAATAATTCATATTTTTGGGAAAACGAAAGCAGGATATATTGACAAATTATACTTATTTTCTTTTTGTTTCTTTTTATTAATGTGGACCTTTGTGTCTGTCTTCTTCAAATCCTGAAGGGAAATGTTGGCTTATTGTCTCCCTATTGCACATTAAAATGAATAAAATCCCCTTGACTGTTTTGCTTCTTTTTCAGATAAAGCTCCCATGGGTTGTTTTTGTGTGTTTTCTTTTTTGTCAGCCAGTTTCTGTGTAAGCCACTAAATAATCAACAAGGGATCAATTTAAAGAATCCCAGTTGACAGGAAACAGAATGTCTACACATTATATAAATATATATAGTGGATCAGTAGATCAGTATACAATTTTTGCTTTTTGCAAACTCAGTGAGGTTTAATGATGAGATCATCATCCATGCTGGAGCCTATCCCAGCTGTCAAGGGGCGAGAGGCGGGGTACACCCTGGACAGGTCGCCAGTCTGTCGCAGGGCCAACACGGAGAGACAGACAACCACTCACACACACACACTCCTAGGGAGAATTTAGAGTGTCCAATTAACCTCACATGCATGTCTTTGGACAGTGGGAGGAAGCCGGAGTACCCGGTGAGAACCCACGCATACACGGGGAGAACATGC
>JAVQJG010014011.1:0-15667 GCA_036024015.1 Craterocephalus amniculus
AAATTATGGGATAGCCAACACAACACCATGGCGATTGCCCCAAATAAGTTATTTATCTATCTATTTGGAGATGTGGGGGCGAAAGTATTCTCATGGTTTTACAAAAGTAACTGTATTCTAAATACCCAGATTTAAAATTGTAACTGTACCGGAATACAGTTACTCATAATTAGTATTCTGAATACGTAACGGCGGTACTTGTATTCCGTTACTCCCCAACACTGTTGATGTATATCCTACCTGTCCTCATGTCCCCTTTGTGCTACCCCCTCCTGCAGCCCTCCTGCCTTACTCAAGTTTAATGGCTGTAATTAAAAAGTGGGTGTAGTTTTTCTGGACTTGTCGAAACAGGAACAATTCTGCCCTTTCATTCATGAAAGCCCCACCTGGTCAGGTAGGCCTGTCCCACGGAGACAATACTCCTGTCCAACAGAGACAATAGTCCCATCCTACAGAGAAAACAGGCTCATCCAACAGAGACAACAGGCCCATCCCACAGAGACAACAGGTTTGTCCCACAGAGGCAACAGGTTTGTCCCACAGAGGCAATAGTACTGTCCCAGAGAGACAACAGGCCTGTCCCACTTAGACAACAGGTCGGTCCCACTGAAACAACAGGCCTGTCTCACAGAGACAACAGGCCTGTCCCACAGAGACAATACTCCTGTCCCACAGAGACAACAGGCCCATCCCACAAAGACAACAGGTCTATACCACAAAGACAATAGGCCTGTCCCACAGAGACAACAGGTTCGTCCCACAGAGACAACAGGCCTGTCCCACAGACACAACAGGTCTATCCCACAGAGACAACAAGCCTGTCCCACAGACACAACAGGTCTATCCCACAAAGACAACAGGCCTGTCCCACAGAGACAATACTCCTGTCCCACAGAGACAATAGCCCTGTCCCACAGAGATAATAGTCCTGTTCCACAGACACAACAGGTCTGTCCCACATAGATGGACGGATATGTCTCTCCTTACATGCAGGCAGGAAAAACATATTTCCATTGGGTGGCTACAGATCTGATGGCTGAAAATGGTTCTGTGTAATACTGGAGGGGACATTCCAGCATTCAGCAGATTTTTGTTTCACTGAAGCCATTCAGGGGCACAATGGTCTGAAAACCAGAACTTTCTACAATCTACAGCTTATCTAAAATCTCTTCTCTCCTTTCCTATTCAACAGTTTTACTTGGTGGTCATGTGATTTATTCATCATGGAGGGATCAATGACAGGGCTGTCCGTCTGCAGGGCTAATGGGAGGAAAATATTCATGTGATTATTCTGGTGTTACTAGAGCACATGAAGTGAGCACTTAGAAATCTTAAACTGGTTGCTTTGTGATGGTGGCATGTGTGACAAAGGAAGAGGTGGAGGAAAAGAGAGCTTCCTTGGGAGCTTCCTTGGTGAAGTCATTTCAGCATTTTGGTTTGCATATGGTGGGATGTGTGTACTACGACATTGGGAATTACAAAATAACCAGTTCCATCTCTGACTATTCTTATCAATCAGATTCAAATATATTTCTGACTTTGTGTGCAGGACTCAGTTTTCCACTGAACTAGGAATCCTTCAGGACCTTTGAAGAGGTTCCCAACTTGAGGGGTCAATAAGAGATTTATTAGAACATAATGGATGACTTAGCAAAAAAAAAACAACAGTTTTGACCAGATCTTTGGAAGTGGTTAATGCTGATTCTTTGGAGCCAGTGGTTTAAACTGGATCTTTCAGCTCTTTATCCTTTTCCACGATTTCTTTAGTTTCACATGAAAAAGCAGCAAGTACAGGAAGGTCTTACAGAAATTTGACATACCAGCAAGGAGCAGAAACTGGACATGTGAAGAGTAAAATAAAAAGGGGCATGAACGAAGACCTGAACCAAGAGCTAAGAGGCTGATCTGGGCCTTCAGACAATCTGTTTACTGTTGGCTGAAATCTTAACAGAAACTGTCTCCATGGATTTATGGCTGTCAAGAAGCCATTCTGAAGAAAGGAAAACAAGCAGAAAAGTCTGAAGTATGTCACATGACCCAAGAACTGGCCTGAGGGAGGGACATTTCCTTCCCTGAACCTGGACCTCTATGCTACTGAAGCAGTGTGCAATCATCTGGAGTGAGGAACGAAAGGCAGAAACATCCCAAAAATAATTTTAGAAAGTCCTTCCAGGATCATGTAGTACTATTCCTAGATTTGTCTACAAGGCTTTGAACTGGAATATAATGAATATTCCCTTGAAGCTCCTTAGAAATTCAGTGTTTTTGCATTTTTATTATATAGTGAAACAGTTTATATTTTTTTCTCAGTAAATTTTCACACCTTCTTCTCATTTCAGTGAGAATCAGGTCAAATGTTTTGAAAATTGTTAAGACGTTCCTTATGATTGTTGATGTGTATTAAATGCAAATTCCTTACTTCTTTCTAATTCAATAATCATCCCTTTTTAAAACCTGTATGATCTTCTTCTGAGGAATAATATGAAGAAAATGGAAATCTCTTACTCCTACTAATTTTGCTCATGTATTGACAGAATATATATTTAAGGAGACCACGCCATTAAATGGTTAAAACAAATCTGTCCATATTAATCAGTTTGGAAACCCCCCATTGTTTGGGAATAACTGAAGTCCTTCTGGGATTTCTATCTGGACACCATATTTGCCACTCAGGATGGGATCCAAAACAGATTAACTGGCCGAGGTGGCATAGTGTGAATGCCCCAGGCCACAAGACAGATCACAGGCAAACATGGAGGGTTTGATTAGAGGGCAGTCGGCAGGTCACGAGCCCGGATTAGACTAGGAACTGGGAGGCAGGTGCAATTATCTCTGAGGTTACATCTGTGAGCCAAGACTTTAGAACAAAGGTCCCCCTTCATTCACCAGTGAATATCAGCAAAAGTTAGAGTTTTGATCTGAAACCTAAAAATTTACAATGAAAAACTAATTATTTTTAAAACTGAATGATCAAAGTTAGTGAAAGGAAGCAGTGTGTCACCTTTGAGATCAGAAAGGAAAATTCAGTCATCGTCAAACTGACATCCACTGTGGAAGAGTCACATTCCAGATAGAAATTTGAACAAAAGAATATCTTCAGAGATCCTGGAGATGTCCCACAGGTCCAGTTGAATTCATGAAGGGGTCCGGGTCTGCATCCAGCTCCAGTTAATTTATCATTCAGAGCATCACCGTCATCATTTCTCAGAAAATTCTGAATTAAAGTCATTAAAAATTCCCCCAAACTTTGTCAACCAGATAAGGGAAAGATATTCCTGAGAACTGTGAGGGTGTGCTGGGTGCTCAGGTGGAGGAGGTGTTTCTGAATGATGGGTCCGACCTCAGACCAGGGATTTTCACACAGCAGGAGGAGGGGGGAACAGGGACTGTGGAAAGTGGAGAACTGGGTGGCTACATCAACCTCATGAATGACTTGAAAAAGAAGAGCTTTCTGTCCGATACAGATCGAAAACTTGAGGTTAATTTTTGTGTTTAAGGACTTGGTCTAACGATTTTTTATTTATTAACAAAAAAGTACAACAGGAAATTGTTGGGCCTGCTGTTCATCAGCATCTGTACTATACTATCCAGTCATTTAGCAGATGCTTTAATCCAAAACAGCTTACATCTGAGCACGCCAGTGATGCAAAAATTTAGGCAAGGATGGTAGAGTGTTGACCGGGGTGGGAGCAGGATTCAAAACGCCAACCTTCATGACCCTGGACGAACTACTCTACCACTTGAGCCTTTGCCACCGTACATGTGCAGTTCTCCAAGGCTCCATGTTGGACCCTTGTCATTCAGCAACTACATGCTCCCACTGGCTCAGATTATGATCATAATAATGCTAACAATACTCAGTTCTTTATTACTGTCTCGCCAGGGGACTCTGGTCCAGAAGTATAAAGAAAGAAAAATCTAAGAACAACAGATGAGTGTCCAGCTTCAGTCAGTGCTATTAAAACCAATGGATCAATCCAGTCATTTTGGGCTCTGAGATGAATTTTAACATCCAATAACCTAGATTAGCCTTTTACTGATTGGAGAATAGATTTAGAACAAGAGAACTTATAACTCCATATGAGTACTGTAAGAAAAACTTCATGTTTTCAGTAGTCTACACTAGGAAAATGGAGTTTCATTATGAAATAAGTGATGCAACACATTTTAATGCTATAAAATGTTTCATATTTATTATAATGCAAAACAGTATTCCTGTGTCTAACTCTTATTTTAAAGTTAAAAAACTTTGTAATTTTTGAAACAAGGACAAACCATGACCAATACCATATGTTGTGTTATAAGGTGAAGTTTATAATTTTAGTGTCCATTACTTATTATTTTAATTCTACATTATGCAAGATGAATTCTATTAATTATTCTTAATTTTTTTTCTTATTTAGAATTGTTTTTTTTAATAATTAAGAAATATATATAATTATCAGATTTTTTTAATTAATCAAAAAACCTAATTCATCAAAAAAACTCCAACAACATGAACATGGACAAACAGAATACCTACAGTTACATGATGTTTTTTAATTCAGAATAATTATTCCAAATTAAATAATTAAGAAAAGAAACTGTACCTCCTGCTTTGTTTCTTTTCAAAAAGAAAAAACGACATAAGAATCTAGCATTCTACTTCCCTTTTATGTGCAGAAACTTATGTCAGTTTGCTTCAGATAGAAAGCACCGGATAAGGTCACCATGGTGACTTGACCCCTCCTCTGACCCTGATGATCGGGCCACCCGGTATAACAGTCTCTCTACCATCTTCAACACACTTGCTCCTGTAAATACCTGTACTGTTTCCTTTACCCGCTCTTCTCCCTGGTTCACTCTGCCCTCCGTTCTATTAAGTCCAAAACTCCACAGCCTGAAAGACTCTTAATGAAATCTGGTCTCACTAATTAAAAAGACATATACACCATTCAGTTTTCTCTTTATAAGGACTCCATCTCCCATGCTAAATCACATTACTACTTTACACTCATCAGCACCAACTCTGGCAGCATCAAGGCCTTGTCGTCCATACTCAACGCCATCATGCAGTCTCCTGATTCCCTCCACACCCTCCGCCCCCTCCTCCCTCTGAACTTCTCCAACCCTGTCATCCTTTCTCCACCTTTGAACTCCCTCATCCCTCTGAAATCACTAGTTTCATCATCCAAATCCAAACCATCCACCTGTCAACTACACCCACTCCCCACAGTTCTGGTTAAATCCTGCCTTCCCTCTCTGCTCCCCCTCATCTCTGCCATCATCTCTTCACTGTCCACTGGAATTGTTCCCACCCTCTTCAAATGAGTCCAATACTGGAAAAACCTGGTTAAGACCCAAATGACTCCATCAACCACCGCCCCATTTCTCATCTTCCCTTCATTTCCAAAATTCTTGAAAAAACTGTCTGTGGCAAGACGGACAGAGGGCCCTGGCAGGGATCGTACCACAACCTCCCGTCCTCGTGCTTTACGCACATGCCATGGGCCCTTAGGGCTACACATGGATCCTAACCACAACGCCAGAATATGGCAGGACAACAGAGGGCCTGGGCGGGGATCAATCCCTGACCTCCCGGGTGAAAGTCATGCGCGCTAACCAGTCAGCCAAAGGAATATCACCATGGACAAGTAGCCAGGGCCCACAATCACTCAGAGGCACTCAGCTCCACTCTCATCTCACCAAGAGCAGCCTGTACGAACAGTTGCAGTCTGGTTACTGCCCCCCCCACAGCACAGAAACAGCCCTCATCAAGATCACCAACGACTTCCACATGGCTGCTGATTCTGGTTTCATCTCCATCCGCATCCTCCCTGATCTGAGTGCAGCCTTCGACGCAATCTCTCCCCCTGTTCTCCTCAGTAGACTCTCCTCATTAGGCATCTCTCACACCCCACTCCACTGATTTCATTCTTACCTCATCGGCCGTACTCAGTTCATCCAGTTAAAATCCTTAACCTCACGTCCTTCCTCAGTCCCTTCAGGTGTTCCCCAGGGCTCTGTCCTGGGACCCCTCTTCTTCATAATTTACCTCCTCCCACTTGACAACATCTTCTGCAAATTTAACATCCATTTTCATTGCTTTGCGGATGACACCCAGCTCTACCTCTCCAGTAAGCCCGACTCCTCTCTCCCACCTTCCTCCCTATTTTGTATTTCTTTGTGTCTTTTCTTTTTAACCTGTGCTGATTGCTGATATCATGTCCCATGTGTTGTGCCTGAGCAACTGGTTGTGTGTTTGAAACTTAATTAAGATGAATAAATAAATATATAAAAGAAAAAAAAGAACTGATCCAGGTTTAGACCGGACTCTGGCCTGGACTCTGGTCTGGACCTTTTGCAGGTTTATATTCTCTGAACATCACATCTCACTGAATATGGTATATTTTTATTAGGGGTGCACCGATGCATCGGCAGAACATAGGTATCAACCGATGTTTGCCCTGTTAACGACCATCGGCAAATAAAAATATCTGCCAATGTTTATATATATTGAGGGTTTCCTCTACATTCATTTAGGAGCAGCTCCCCGCCATTCCTAAAATCCAGCCACTGCTGCTTCATATTTTTAAATTGACGTGAATAATGCCCTGCTACATGTTTCCTCACAGTGCAGTAATCCTGCTTCTGTAACTGTGGTCCTAACCAGCAGAACTCACAGTGTTTGCTCATGGAGCAGCAGTGACAGCGCTCCACTAAATAATTATACTTTCCACATTCATTCATTCTCTGTACTGCTTAATTCAATTGGGTCACGGGTGGGCTGGAGCCAATCCCAGCTATTTGCAGGCGTGAGGCAGGGTACACCCTGACAGGTCGCCAGCCTGTTGCAGGGCCACATATAGAGGGACAGACAACCACTCACACACACTCACTCCTAGGGAGAATTTAGAGTGTCCATTTAACCTCACATGCATGTCTTTGGACAGTGGGAGGCAGCCGGAGTACTCGGTGAGAACCCACGCATACACGGGGAGAACATGCAAACTCCACACAGAAAGGCCACTGTTTCAACCCCCCCCTGCCCGAGCCAGCAGCCCCATCTGGCTCCAGCCCAGCCCGGGGCTCGAACCAGCGACCTTCTTGCTGTGAGGCAGCAGTGCTGCACATATGTCGCTGCAAGACGCTCTGTGTGTCTGCGCTGCAGCTCTGCTGCCTTGCCTCCTCCTCTCCTGTTTTGTGAATCACAAGGTCTTGCCACATTTACAAAGTTTGGTAGTGAAACACTGTATATATTGAAAATATTCAAAAAACAGCTGTCATAACTTACAAGTGGTAACAAGTCATAACTAACTATAAAGGTTGTTTCTGTTTCATAAATTGGTCTGATTGAATTTGTGCTCATTCAAGGGTTGAGTGATAAAAAGCTGAAAGACTTGTATGTTTCCGTGACACAGAAGAAGTAATAAGTAAGAAAAAAAACAAAAAAAACTAAACAAACATCGGCCAAAGAATATCGGCCATCGGCCAAGATGCAATGTTAAATATCGCTATTGGCATTGGCATCCCTAATTTGTATTTAGTTTATTTAATCATATTTTATTCTATTTTCTATTTTGGGTTTATATTTTGGATATACTAGTGGATGTTTTGGTTTTTTTATCTTGTCATGCCATTGTAAGATAACAATAAAGACAGTTTCCATTTCAGTTTGATGTATTCTGGGCCTAAACTGTTCTGGGATCTCTATCAGTCAATAAAGTTTTAAAATATATTCTCTGACTGACTGGAAAACAGTATAAACTGGAAACCATTGTAAAGACTTTAAAACTGGTGTGATGTGCTCAGATCTCTTAGCCCTGATTGAAATTCTAGCAGCAGCAGCATCTTGATGAGCTGCAGATGATTGCTGGTCTTTCTGGGAAGTCCTGTTAGACCAGTACAATAACCCAGTTTACTGGAGATTAATGGATGGATGAGTTTCTCCTGGTGATGTTTCTGAGGTGGTGACACTCTGATTTGGCTGCTGAAAGTCAGATCTGAGTCTATCAGCATATAAACCTGGTACAAAGCTGCGATGTTAAAAGTCAGTGAGAAAGAAATATATTTGAAATGTCATGATTCTCTGTTCCCTGATCGATGCCACCTGTGCCAATTAACCTAACTGTACTCACCTATCTCTGCCTCTACTTGAGCCAGGTCGTTTCTTCCCTCAAGTGCCAGATTGTCTGATCTTTCCATGCAGTAATCCAGCGTTCAACAGTTTTTTCCCTGACCTTTCTACCTGCCTGCCTGCCTGCCTGCCTCGACTCTGCCTTTTGCCTGACCCCCCTGGATATTCTCTGGACCTCTGCCTGCCTGGTTTCGACCCTGCCTGCCTCGACCCTGCCTTAGCCTGACCCCCCTGGATATTCTCTGGACCTCTGCCTGCCTGGTTTCGACCCTGCCTGCCTTGACTCTGCCAGTTTTCTGACCCATGGGTTCCACTCGTCTGTCTCCCGCTCCTCCAATAAAGTTTTCATTACGCTACCATAACTGGTTTGGTTTGTCCTTTGAGTCCAGGTTTCCAGTTCTTGACATGAATAGACAACTCTGCCTGAGGGACTGTACTGCATATATTTTGCAATGCAAGACTCAAACAGGCTTACGATCAGCAAACTGGGTGCATAAGAAGTACAATAGATAGATAGACTTTATTACAGACTCATGGTCCATGTCAAAGATAAAAACATACATAAAAACAACACAGACAAACAAAAAAAAGCAAAAAACATTACTATCCTCTCAAGAGGCAAACATACCTGTGTCTCCAAAACTGTTGCATGTCGCTACGGGTACCATCAATACAGTAACAGCATTATGTGAATTATTAACACGACAGATAAAACCATACATGAACTTTTTTAAGGCAGCACAGAGTGGATTGATCTGATTGGAAACAAATAGTTCACTGGTGCTCGTCTATCTGGGCTTTTTAACAGAATTCTTAGGGCATGATTGTACGCCACTGTCAGTCTTTGTAGGCTAGCTTTTTTATAGTTCACTCACAGCTGTGCGGTGTACAGGGGTGTGCAAAACGCTCTGAACATTGTCAGTTTTATATTTAAAGAACACAAGGCAAATTATCTAAAAAGTACATTTGCTTGTGCATACAACATATGACACTACCAATACATATCCTCATCATCAGTTAAATTATCAGTCATAATATGACCAAGATACTTAACAGTGCAGCATACTTTCATCCTTTTCACTTATAAAAATCAGAAAACTTAAAATTTCTATCATCCTTTGTCCGGTAGATCATAATTACACTTTTGACAGGATTAAATTCAACATCATATTGTTCTCCATACTCATGGAATTTGGAAAAATGAACAACACTCATTTAGCAAGAGCTGGAGACCAGAGGAACTCGGGCTAAACACCACCAGATCATCCGCATCATTAAGTGATTGACAATAGAATCTCCTACCACACACCTGTAGAGACTGTAGAGAAAGATCATTCATATAAAAATGGAAAAGGGCAGGAGATAATAAAATGCCCTGTCTCACATCATTTTCAATCTTAAAAGGACCTGATACACAACTGTCCCATTTAATCTGCATTGTCTGGTGAGCATACAAGTAGGACAAGCACCTGATCAAGTATTTAGGCACATTAGCTTGACTCAATTTTTCAAACAATTTTTTGTGATTCATTCATCTGTTCCAAAACTTTGGACAAAATACTTGCTAAAGCAATTGTTCTGTAATTATCAGGACTCGCCACTTTTCCAGTTTTATCTTTCAACACTGGTACTAAAAGTAGAGTCATCATGGGGTCAGGAATAAACCCATGAGAAATGAAGGCTGTAAAACATAAAGCCAGAAGAGGAGCCAGCCTCCTGCTGGCAAACTTAAGATGTTCAGCAGAAATCTGATCCACCCCTGTAGATTTTCCTGCTGAAATATTTCTGATTGCTTGATATACCTCATCAGCAGTAATAATTTCAATATGATCAACAGTATCAGCTTTATAGTGTTCACTTGGAACACAACTGAACAGTGTACAATAATGCTGTCTCCAAAAATCAACTACCATGCTTGGGCCAGTAACTCCATCTATTGTGTGGGGTACTGAGGGTTTACAGTTATTAACAAGTTTTTTTGCCACAGAATCGGCCCTCAAGGTTTGCTCATGTTGACAGATAAATCTTATGGCGTACTTACAGTATATTTGGTATTAGTAAGCTTTTTGTGACCATATACAGGGCCCTGTCTCGGTTTACCAGCTAAACCCCACAAACGTGTTTCATTTTGGGCCTCATCCTGAAAGTTGGCAACACAGTTGCTCCAACCTGGTCTAGTTTTGCTTTTCTTTTTACATTTGTGATATGGTTTACTTGCTACAGTCAACCCACTGACAATTTCAGAATACATTTGGAAGATATCTGCCTTGTGCTTAGAGTCAGTGCAGCTTTAGTCTGCACATAATGGCCTCTCTTGGGAGTGTGATATTGCTTAATAGTTGATCAGAATAGGCACCAATCTAAATACTCACTTTTGGCATTTCTGATACACTGAACTGTTACAGGTATGTGATCAACACGCATAGACATAGATACAGGGATATGGTCAACAGTAGAGGTTTCATACTAGATGTTCATATTTGCCAGAGCAGCATGAGCATCAGCGGTACTAATGCAATGGTCAAGCCATGAAATCATATGCAAGGGCTTCGCTTATGTATGTATAGCTCTGCTCAGGCAAGAGTTCTCTACCAGACAGAATCAGTTTATTATCTGAACAAAAATGAGCCATGTGTATAGCAGAAAGAGAATTTTTATCCAGGATATTTGCATTCAGGTCACCAACCATGTAGACACTGCAGAACTTGTCATTTTGCAAAAAAAAAGCAAATAAAACAAAGCTTTAAAAATTCTGATGATGATGCACCAAATGGAAAGGAATGAATCGCTGCAAAACAGGTTCTCAGAAAGACCTCAATAGCTTCTATTCAAGTGACGCTGAGTACAGTCAGATAAATACTAAAGAAGTTACACAGACTGGCCTTCACCTGAGGTCTCGCTATAAGCAAACAGGCCACCAGACATGGTAGTGATGCCATGGAAAATCAAACAGACCAGCATTTTTCTTTGAGACGCTGGAAGGTTTTGAACAGGCGCTTTAAGTGTGGCTTCTACACAAGCAGCAAGTGTAGTACATGCCAGCTGAGAGACAGCAGACAAGAGAGGAAAGTCCGACAGAATCTGCAGCTTTCAGCCTTACTCAGTCCAGTTTTATCTTATTGGTGAAGGAAAAGAAAAATAGTCTGTCTATCCAGACCTGAACACGGTCTGAACTTTAGTTCACTCCAACTTTCCATTCAGTTTGTGTCACTGAGTACTTTTATCCATGCAACTTTTTTTTCAGCCTGATGAACCCGATCCATCTCATCTCAAGTCTAATTTGAGTTTCTTTGTGTCAGCAGGAGAAGAAAGAGTCTCATCTCCTTAATTTTCATTAAATCACTTACCTTTCTGACCCAGTGGACCCTCTGTCTTCGTCTCCCCCCAGATCTTGGACCGTGGAGCCGGGACGTCCAGCCCTCTCCTCCCCTCAGCACAGCACTGTCCTTGTTCTGGCCCCCTCCCTCCTCCAGCTCACACTACATCTTTATTCCAGCTTGCTGGTTTAATTCAGGAGATCCCACATCCAAAAATACAGCTGGCAGTTTAAACCACCGCCCTCCTCCACGCCTGTGAGTCTCCTCCTCCTCCTTCCTCCTCCTCCTTGCGTCCCCCAGGACCGTCCCAGGGCATGAAGCCCCCCAGCTGGGATGTGATCACAGCAGCTCAGCCAGCAGCTGATGCTGCGGCAGCCTCTGCAGGTTTTGGGCTGCAGATATTCTGCTCTCTGCCTTTGGTGCTCTCCATCCTGGCTGCTAACCATGAGGCTAGCAAGGTGGGAACAAAGTAAAATTTTGTGTCTCCCTCTGGTGTGATTTCGTCTTATATCCTCCTCTTCTGGTGCTCTGCTGCTGAATCAGTTTGTTTGCATCTAATGTGAGCGGTAATAGATCTTCAATCCACCTCCTCTGCCTCCCCATCCTGTTCGACCAAAAGGAAGCCCAACACTGCTTAGTGGCTCGTCCACAGCTCCTTCAAACCCCCCTCCCTTCTCCAGACACCCCAACCTGCTCACTATGTCTCTGCAATGCAGCCAGCAGCCTCCGACAAGCCAGGGACTGTTTGACCGGGGCCCCGCCCTCTCTGCCTGACTCAAACTATCCTTTATTCCTTTATGCCCCCCCCCACACACACACACACCCACCCAACACACATAGACCGTTCCCCTCCTCACTAGGTGGCTATGCTGCTGACGTCCTGAAAGTTGCACAGGGACGATCTGCAGCCTGCCTCTGAGAATCAATACAACTGTGAGAGCCACTGACTACTGCTCGCATGTAATCAGCATAATTTGCCCCCCACCACGAAAGACGTCACTGGGAGCTAGGGGAGCTAGCTTTTGAACAAAATTACACAGGTATGGATGGAGCACCACAAGGTACTGTGCTCTGCCTCCAGTCTCCAGTTTGGATTTAATTTTCATATTCTGGCTGAATGAGCATTTATGTTACGATGAGACATGGTGGTGTCACAGTAGGGTAAAAAAGAGACGGATTTCTGATACGACTATGATGCACCGTATTATCGTCATTACAGTGAGGGGTTATATCCCTGTCAGTGTCTGCAAAAGGTAAGGCAGAGGAAGGCAAGAGTGAGCAAGGGGAGAGTTCCGGTGAGGAAGAAGAGGAGGAGGAAAAAAAGGGTACCACAGGTGTCTTTAAAACCTTTTAACCTTTAACTAAAACAATTCCACGATAGGGTTGTCTCATTTGTCTCTATCAGTCTGAATTCTGGACAACATCTGGCTTCGCTTACACAAAGTTGTCCTGCTGTTGTTCGAAGTTTCATCTGGCACCTGAACTGGGATTCAGAGACCGTCATCTTTTCAGAGAATGAAACCACAAAGACATGCAGAGACATGAGAGGAACTATAACAGTAGATTTTATTTCTCATCACCAGTCTGTACCTGCTCACCGGAAGTGAAGCTGCAGGGGGAAAAACATTCTGAGTGGTCAGACCTGTGGCAGGTGTGGAGCTTTCCACCACCACCTGTCTCCTAGGAGACTAGCTGTGTTGGGATCAGCAGGATGAATGACAGCACCAGTTCTGATCCTGCATTCCCAATAATGCACCATCAGGAATCATCATGTCTTCTTTCTGGCAGGGACTGGCTCAGGTGGTAGGACAGGTCATTCAGTAATCCGAAGGTTGGTGGTTTGACTCCTGCTCCCAACTCCCGTCGAGTCTGGGCAAGACACATCACCCCCCAGTGTTGGTACTGCTGGTAAAACTCAATTGTAAGTTGCTCTGGATAAAAGAATGACCTAAATGACTGTGGTGCAGTGTAGGAAAAGGAGACAACAAATAGACATGTGTATATCTTTTATTTAGTGTTGCAGCTTGACATCTAAGGCAAGACAACAATCTTCTTCTCCAGTTTCTGCTGAGGGAAGATGAACCTCCTCATCACGTCATCCAGCTCCTCCAGAGCCAGCTGTGCATGTAGCACCGCTACCTGGTCTGGGTCTGAGCCCATCACCCACTTCAGGGCCCGGTACAGGTCCAACAGAATATCCCCAAGGACCTGCAGGAGGAGACAGGTGTAAATCAAATGTTCTGATGGCTTCTCAGGTATACCTCATGTTAACCAACTTCTAAAGGCCTTTAAATTGAAAATTAGAAACAAAAACTTACAAAAAATTGGAATAAAATTATGATACATGCCAGATTTAATACATTTTTTTATTCAGAATTAAAAAGTGGCGACATTTGGTTGAAGTTTCATCTTCACATTAGCTGAAGGATTCTGGATCTTACTTCTAAAACTGGAAGCTCTCCCCCCAGATCACCCATTACTCCCTATATCCAGTGTTTCCCGCAGATCAGGGAGCAGTGTGTAGTGCTACCTGGCGTAGGTGAGGGATGTGTTGCAGCGGTCGGTGGAGTCGGTCAACGGGGTGTATGAGAAGTGTGTAGTGGATGATCCAAACTTACTCTTTCTGAGGTGTCACACACCCACATGTAGCCTATATTGTTCTTCAGTCATCTGCTGAAACTATTTTAAAGCTACAAGAACCATTTTGAATTATTTAGGGAATCTTATTTCTTTAAAGGGACTATACCCGATTTCAAAATTAACCCGGCAGAGAAAGCCAAACTAGCCGCTGTCGCTAACTAAACTAGCAGGACGTGAAATCGGGTATAGGTCCTTTAAAGTACGCTAAAATACAACAAAAATTGTCGTTTTGAGTTCATGTTATAAATTACTCACAATTGAGTAAGTTATAGTATATATAGTTTTTATTTTATTTTGCCTATTTCAGTGGCAAATGTGTGCGAGTGTAGCGATCAGTAAGGGCAGTTTATTCCAGATTAGCTTGCGGGTGTGGTGTTCGCGCTACACGCTGCCCGTCTCAACGCGGTGTTGTTGAACAAGGCACGCCAACAACAAAAAAAACCTTGGGGGAAAAGTTGCGTGTCTGTTAAGAGAGAAACTCAACAGAAACGGAAACAGATTTAAAGGGGAAAATGTGCGAACCTGAAGGGCTCCTCATGCGCGCAACCAGTTGATATGTTGCTGTTCAGCCCAGACTCCCGAGGAGAGACATGCGCGCTAACAAGTCAGCCTAAAGATATCTCTGCCAAGTAGCCAGGATGCATGATTATTCAGACCTGCATCTTGGGTTGAACGGACGGTTTTAATAAAAAGCTGAACGGCTGATGACAAAATATAAAAATGTAAACAACACATGGCGTTTAAATAACGGACACCCCCGCCTTCAAAACTCCGTCCTGCCATGGATGAAGTTTGTTGTAAATCGTACAATCACAGCCCTCCTCCTTCCCCCGCGCTCTGTGCTAGACAGCTTCTCTGGACTGACTGGATGAAAACTAATTTTTTTCTTGTTCTTTAAATGATTTCCTACTTTATTTCTCTCTCTCTCTCTCAAATTTACGCTGGCGACTGCGGCTCGAATCTGTGGCGCTACGCCACACATTGGTCTATGTGTGGGAAACCCTGTATATCAGTGGTCTCCAACACATAATTCGCAAGCTAGTGGGCCTTTCCTGTCGCTCTCCAAATAATAACAGTAATAAAAATAACAATAATAATAACACCCAAAAATCAATCAGTCTTTTAAGAAAAACATATTTAAAAATCATCCTATCAACATTACAGATGTATCACCCCATTTGAGGATTAAGGTGGGTTTATACTCGCGCGTCGTCTGCGTCGCGGGGGTTACGGCGTAACCGCCGTAGCCTCTGTGTAGGTCCGCAGAGGCTCGACGCGCACCTCTTCCAGACCTGACTGCAGCCGGCTACAGAAACGCAGAAGTACTCCCCTGTGATTGGTCAGATTGTGATACTAGTTTTGGGATATCTGAGTACCTTTTAACTGTGGGTAAAAATGAAATAAAACTGCACTTTTCCAGATCTGACAACAGTTTATTTCACTGATCCTGCAGCTGCGTTGGTGATTTGTAGCACAAAATTCAATTCAATTCAACTTTATTTGTATAGCGCCAATTCATAACAAAGTCATCTCAAGGCGCTTCACTGACAATCAGTCCAAGTAATCTGATTGTCACACATTCATATATACATAT
>JAVQJG010014038.1:0-33950 GCA_036024015.1 Craterocephalus amniculus
TATGGTTGCACACATTAGTTTTGCCACATTAATCTCAATTTATTTATTTATTAAAAGTACGTGTGACAAAACTTATGTAAGAAAAGCCAAATTAAAATCAGAATAAAAAGCAAACCATGATGGAAAAACATGGGCATTCGAAATATTAAACTTAATTAAGAAAAAAACTAGAAAGGCAAATGTCCTTATGGACCAATAAGACAGACTGATTAATGGCAATGACCACTCATTACACCATGATCTGTGGCAGGACCAGTGAACGGACCAGTGGTTACACCGTGGTCCATTGCAGGACTAGTGGACAGACCACTGATTCAGTCGCCCCCTAGAGGCACGGACCACTCATTACACCGTGGTCCGCAGCAGGGACCAGTGGTCCGGACCAGACCACCATTTTCGCTACAACCCCTTCTCGCTGCATGTTTCAGGAAAGCTGCGGCTCGGCGCAGACGGTACACGAAAGTGCACTGATACAGAAGACTAGAAACAATTAGGAGCTAAAGTGTGCGTAATCATCGCATTTACCACAATTTAACCCCATATACAGCATGCTCAGAGTACAACGCAGCTTTTCCTTTTCAAGGGTGATCAGGGTCTCGATGAAGGTGCAGAACACTAGTGTCGGCAGGTGAGGCGCGCAGCGTGCAGGCGTGGATCTGCCTCTGTGTGGAGGGTTGGGGTGATGCTGAGGGTCCCTCTCTGGCTGGTGGACTTGGGCCTCGCCGGAGTCGGACTCTGACCGATTCCAGATCACCATCGGCGACAGACCTCGAGCCCCCGGCCCCCGCGCGCCAGGCCTGTGCGCGTTTCCTCCATGTTATCCATGCACTGCTGCGCACCTGCTCCCTGCATAAGTTGTGACCTGCATAAGTTGCGACCTGCATAAGTTGCTGATTTAATGCACCTGTTAACTACAACGTGACCACTTGCACATCAGCAGCAGCGTAACAGTTAGGATAATAGCGCTGTGAGTCTGAGCTAAATCAGCGCTCATTGATCAATGTGCTGCTGATCTCGAATGCTGGTAAGATCTTTAGATCGTTCTTAAATCTTAGGAGCGTTCCTGCTTGGGAAATCCAGCCATTTCCAAAAGCCGAGGCATCTTCAATAGACGATGAAAAAATCGTTTGTGCGGGCGGATAGCGGGCGGATGGAGATTTTAAGAGGCGCTTACGGATGAAAAAATAAGTCATCAGCGCATCTCTAGGCTGGAGTGTGTCAGTAGTTCCTACATGATAATGGCATTGATGCTTGGCTATTGCTGCCTATTCACCAGTCCTGAATCTAGTCGATAGAAAAATAGGTTTAATTGCCTTAACATGTTTCCACTACCCCAGTAGTCTTCTTCAGAAGGGTGACCTGATGTTATGTGACGTGGTGACAGCTGACAAGTGCATGTCACCATAACATCAGGCGACCCTTCTGAAGAAGACTACAGGTGTAGTCATAACATGTTAACATAAGCAAGTGTGCTTGGGTTTTGTAGTACGCATTGAGCATTGCATACACTGAGTACATGAAAGCTCTGCAAAGAGTTTTCATGCAAGAGCACTGTACTGCATTTTGCTTAATTTATGGACACACTGTACCCTCTTCCCTGTTTGAGTGACTGATTATACTCAGTTGAGTACATTTGGACAACTGCTGGCATCTCGGTTGTTCTTATTATAGAGCCTTAATGGTCCCCTTGGCGAATTTCTTTCTATACAGTACCTGCTCAAGAAGTCAGAATCTGCAGAAGGGAAGGTTGCATACTACAAATCAAGTAAAGTGACAACTTTAGATTGTCAAAAATAACCAGTGGGTTATCAGTTTACTGTCAGTCATTCCTGCAGAGCCTCCAGGAAATATTTTGGACTTAGTCATATTTGCACATTAGTAAGGTGTAAAGGTTTATGCTTTTCAAGTGACCCTCCTGAAGGTCCCTTTGCCGGTCGGAGTTTTCAACCCTTTGTCTTCCTGCTCTACCATTTGGTAGAGCAAATCTTTCAGTGATTATCAGGAATCTTTATAAAGCATCCATTAAATAAACCTGCCTGAATAGCCTCTACCAATTGGTTTGGGTATGTAATACCAAAATAAAGTGTTTGTTTTCCCTTGTTTTACATATTTTGACCATTTCAATGTCATAACTTTATCATTAACTTCAATCTCAACTATTTCCTAAAAAGCATTACTTTACATTGTTCTTGTTCAAAAGAAAACAGAAAATGCAAAAAAAAAATTTTTATCTTGCTTTTTTCTTAGTGTGAAAGTTAAAGGGTTAAAAGGTTTTTCTTTCTTTTCTTTCTTGAAATAAATAGCCATTCTTCATTAGTGGTGTGGTGTAAAGTTTGCTTTTTAAGATGGCTATGATTGGATTAATGCTTCAAGTTCCCAGAACAAAGTGGCTCTGATTAATCTAAAGATCAGCTATTTTCTTTATATAATTGAAAAGGTAGAGTGGACTCATTGCAGTAAAATGCCTGGAAAAATAGTATCTGTTAGGCACGCTTATTACATGCAAGACAGAGTTTCCATTTTGTTCTTTATCTGGCATTAACCTGAACACTTTAACACTAGTCTGTGTTGTCATCATGTTTAGTAGAACTATGCACATAGTTATCATCACATATGGGATGTAAAGACACAGCCCCTCAAAATACCTAAGATTTATTATGCTACAAGGTCGTTAGCCAGAAAAATGGAGGCAAAACCATAAAAACCAAATCTGTGCCGCATATTTGTTGTCAAAAGCCTTTCAATCTATTTTGGTTCATTTTGTTGCCTTTAACCCAGACATCTCTCTGGTATTACTACCCCATTTTTTGGTACCTTTTGGAAGGGATTCACGGTACGGCTGAGGGTGCTATACACGAAAATGAATAGAAAGAGAAATTATTTGGTTTAATGGAGGACAAATCTTGCTTAGAATATAGTTTATTGTCCCCTTTAGGGGAAATTTGCCATGGACCCGCAGTGCCCATAATAAATGCCTGTACTGTACACACAAAAAGGTTAATGACTAAACATTATACACCAACACTTAATATTAAACACACGACAGATCTGATAAATGATTAAAAGTTTCAGAACTTCTGTTGTTAAGAGTAACCAAAACAGACCAGTTATTGAACATGAGCCAGCATACAAGGCTCAAGAGCTATTTCAAACTTTGACAGAGAATGGTACAAAAAAGTGTTTAAACGATTCAGTGTCACTTTGGGATCTGTACCTTTTGCCAGACGGCAGGGGCTCATTTTCTGTGTAAATGATGTGGGGCGGGTCAGACAATACCCTCCACACCTTCCTGAGTACAGAATGCTCATAGATGGACTGAAGGGAACATTTTTCAGTCCTCTATCACCTTCATGGCAGTCTGCACCAGGCGCTGTAGCTTAGATTTGGACTGTACAAAGAGGTTGCCGACCCACATTGTTATCCCTTACCTGATGATGGCGTGATCTCATACCCGATCCCACCTGATTTCGCTCTCCGTCACTGCCTGATACAGCTCGCCCACTATATCTGAATTAAACAGTGAATTGCTGCCTGCAACATTAAAGTGAATCCATTACTGCTTTTTTCCTTTAGCGACAGATGAAACAGTTACTTAATCTGATAAGAAAAACAAATTGGCTGAATCTCTTTGAAGTATTAGCTCCTAGTTCAATACTCCAAGTGCAGCGCTATGCTGAAGAATCTAAAGGATAGCTGTAGATGGCAGCATTGATCCACTGCTTGTTGCAACACCACTGCATTGGTATATTTTTCTCTTTCTCTCTTTTTTTCCCTCTGGCCATGATAATTGGTTACTATGCTGTATGAAAGGAGAAAATAGTGTAAGTATTTTATATGGAGAAATGCAATTCACTTGTTATTCGACTATCCTCTGTTTGTCCTTTAGGTTGTAGGGCTATAAATGGATCCTTTGTGACGTGATGTTACTCTCTGTGTTGATTCAGTATTGTTAATTTTCTGATTTAAGAGGAGAACTGCTGAAGAACTGTCAATTTCCAAATGTGACATTTTTTTCTTTGGAATTCATTTAAAAGAAACGAGAATGAGGGAATAGTCTGACACTGTATAGCTCATGCAGTTGTCCCAGTGTGAACATTTCAAGGTTCAGGGTAGCTTTATTGTCAAGTTTTCTAAAGGTGTGCAACCCATATAGTACAAAATTTGAAATTGTGTTGCCCAGGGTAACAAGGGTACAAGGGTAACAAAATTTATATTTCTTATTATCACTCAATGTTTTTCTCAAGTTAAGTTCAGATGACTGAAACATCAGGCCCGACTATGTTGTCAATTGATGACAAATAGATTGTGACACTGTATGCCAATTGAGATATTTAAATCCTCACTGTTTGTCACTGCACATGTGCTTTTAGAGCATCGATGTTTCTTCTGCAAAAGAAATGAGCAGAATTGAGTCAAGACTTGATGTGAACTTTTGGGCTTTTTAATCTGCCTGGAAACAAGAAGAGCTCAAACAGAAAGGCAATGTGCCAAGTAAAAGTAAGCTAAGTGTGTCACACTTTCTTCGTAAGACTGAATATGTGATATTTGCTGAAAACACAATGTTTTAATTAATGAAAAGAAAAAGAAAATAAAAAAAACCTAAGAAAATAGGAGCCATATACTTCAGGGCAGGACAGCAACCACCAGTGAACACTCACCATGGGAAGTGGTGATACCAGATTCCTAGAAATAGGCCACCACCAGCCACTGTAGCTATGGTCTGGTCAGATATGGGTGAATCCTTAAGGCTATTTAGCCATGCAAGGCAGCAGTGTTAAGACTACACACATACACACACGCAGTGTTTGCGGGCTAATTATGATCGCTGGCCTGGGGGTGTTTCCTGGAACTACAAAGTGATTGACTGGTATCTCCGAGCACATCCTTCTTCAACACAAATCTTTGCTTTAGGCTCCAACCTGCCCTTCCCTCCTGTTCATTAATATTCATAATTCATGCGGAATGAAGTGATTCAGGATCATTAAATGCGCATGAATATTTGTCGGATGAAAGTTTAATTAAGCCATCCCTCTTTGGCAGCATGATGTCACAGAGCAGCTTCCCATTCATTGCATCCAGCACACAGCTTAATGGCCTGTGTCTTTTTAAGTGCTACTCAGTGCTTATCCAGCAACAGCCTCCACCTACGCACAATCTTATTTTACACCTCTTGAGCTGATATTTGATAGAACCAATTGATAGGGATGGCATTTGAAGGGTTTGTAATCTTCCACCGGCAGTGTGCGGATCAATCATAGTTAAGTCAATACAGCAGGAGAACCACATTTGTTGCAGATTTAATTTATTATTTAAGACTGCGGTCTATCCATAATCTATAGGCTCAGTTTAAGATGTAAACTGGTTATCACTGGCAAAGAAATATCATTGAAGCAAAGCAAAGTTCTGAGTGTACTGCCGTAGGAAAAAGCTACAGTCAAACACCCAAATTAAGCATTGCATTCACATTTTTAACTGAGTTTCTATAAGTTTGCTCCAAAATGTAGATGTTCAGACTTCAGGGAAATATCCTAGTTTCCCTTTGGAGGGCAACATGTGATGAAGTGTCTCTAACGCACATACATCTACTGTATATGCAGACGAGAGCTCATCGCCGGCAGCATGCCACGGTGTCTCAGCATCCTCCCATGACCGATAGATTCAAAAATCTTCTGATGGGTATCAAAGCTGTCTCTATCTTCCTCTTCTCCCAGCTTCCTCCCCCTTTTGCAACACGCTTGTTAGCCCAATATCAGCGATGCATGTTGCGGCTGCCCTGACATGCTGTGACTTCATTTCTGTGACCCCCCCCCCCCTCCAAACCCCCACCATCCTCTCGTTTTCTGTCTCCCTCGCACAAACACACAGGCGCATTAAGGGAGAGATCCATCCTGTTGCTACAGTGCTGCAGTGCTGAGTAGCACTTTCAGAAAGAGGGAGAGAGAAAGGGAGAGATGTCTGGCAAGGACCCCACATACCAAAGCAGACTGCAGAAGACCACCTTAAACCCTTTTCTTCCCTTTACTCGAAAAGAACCTCTTTATTTCCAAGCTCCTCTAAAAGAGTATTGGATCATTAGTATTAACTTAATATTGAGACCAGAAAGAAGAGCATCTGTTGCAATAAAAGAGGGGGGGGTTTGTTTTTCAGCAATCACTCCACTGCACTCCTCCCATTACCCCAACCCCTCCAGCTGCAAGAAGCAAAGTGTCAGCACATTTCAGACAGCTATAGGCTCACCCTGGTGCCTGCCTGTTGAGGAGCAGAATTATGCCCTTTGCCAAAGGTGCCATATGGAGGATGTTTTATAGCTGGGGAAAAGAGGAAGAATGACTGTCCTGGAGGAGGAATTAAGAAATGGATCTCTATAGTATAAAGTTAATCACATCGCAAATCTCTGGCCTCCTTAAATATTCTATTTTTGGCTTTTTCCCCTTCCTCTCCTGCTGCTTTTTAAAGCCTCAAATATACCTTTGGAGAAGATAATGAGCTCTGTCAAAATGCGACAGCTTCTTTTTTTCCCCCTCCTCCAAAAGTAAGCTTTTGCCTTTTCTCTGCTTCATTATAATCAACAGTGGAGTGTCCCATATTCCTGCTGCTGAGCAGAACATGCCCTCAGAGACAGTCAATATTGCAGCTTATAACCTATAACTCTCAGCTCAACCCCAGAAAAAGAAAGTTTTTCCCTTTGAAGATTCTCATCACTATGGTAATCAGCTGATCAGAGGATGTTATGCCAGCTCCTTGTGATGCAAATATTTGCTTTACATGCAAAACCTCCAGATTAGAACTTTAATTCGAAGTTGAGTTCAGGCTAGCAGTCTGACTGTCATCAGTGATGTAATTACACTGAAGAAATTACAGTCTTTCGAAAAAGAGCCCAGAAGACGGTCAGATCCCCATCTGTAATGACCATATATTGAAGAAATTATACCGGGGTTGGCTTGGGATTTATGTGCTAGGAGATAAGGAAATTGCTCCATTTAGACAAGATAGTACAGATAACACAGCACACACACTTTCCTCAAAATGGATTTCCATGTGATCAAAAGAATGGTGAATTTTTACTTTAATATAATGAGGTTTATAAATAAATATAAAAAAGAAACCCTTTCAGATCAAATATGACATGTAGACATACTGTTATATAACAAAAGATATTGTCTGTTACCACCAAAGTCAATGAAGTCAACGGAGCAAATTCAAATAAAATACATTTCCGGTTTGTAAGTTTTGCTTGAAAACAGCAAAGAGTCTTTTTTTAAAAATAAATCTTGTGTTCCGAAGCTTTGTTGACCACTTGAATAAAATGCCAATCTTATACATGCAAACAGCAACAGAGCTAACCTTCACAGTAAGCTCTTTGAGGAAGCTCCAAGTTGTTGTCTTGTTTCCCCCCCATCCTCCACCTCAGCCCAGGCCTGTTATCATCACTGTCAGGGTGAAGAACATTACTTCAAAACTCATGCGGGACCTGCTCTAGGCTTACTGTGTTCTTCACCATACAACAATGGAAAGAAAAGTTCAGGAAGAGTTAGACACATCAGGCAAGACAGGACCACGTCAAATTCACTGAAGGCAGTTCTGGGGCTTTGGATCTGTCGTTGTCACAACTAATATCATGTGCTTGCTCTATCCTTGGTTTGTGGATTTCTCTGCCTTGACATTTCTTAAGAACTAATCCCATGGCAGTATGACAGTTGGGAGCATATGTTGTGGGTTTTTTTTCCTTATGTTCACATAATTCACACCTCTCTTCATTATCTGTGTGAATAATACATATTAATTTAAATCTCTCTTGCAGAATTAAGGATAACAGTAATAACTGAGCATGGATCTACTGCCCCACTTTGCAGGGAGTTGCGGTGGTCACACACGGTTAACATTTTATACCAAATGATTGTTTTGTTTTTGCAAAACTTTCTAAATATGCTTAAGTATATGAATTTTATTTTGTGTATTTTGCCTCATGTACTTGTTGTGCTAAACAATGTTGTCATGAGTAACATAGTAACAGAGTGATACAACAGTGATTTAACTTGCTGAACTACATGCGTATATTTACATCGGTTGGCTTTAGAATTTTCAATGACTATAGTCAAACCTATAATCCATTTCGAGTTGTTTGTTCTCAGACAGTGATTTCATTGCTTCTTGGTGTGAGATGTAAGTGTTTCTTCAGATCATTCTGATTTCTTCTTATTTAGCTTTTGCTGCCCATTGAGTTATGTGTTGTGTTATGTGTGTAGCCCCAGCAAGCTTGTTCTTCGGTTCTCACTGAAAATGTGTGGGCAAAAAAAGTTTCTGAAAAGCTGGAGTCACCATACTGTCAATGACAGAACTGGTCCACTTCACACATTCCCAAATCTAATAACACTAAAGACCAGTGCTCAGACAAACCTGCCACACAAATGTTTCAAAGCAAGGCAAGTTTGTTCGTAGAGCACATTTCATGTACGAGACAGTTCAAAGTGGTTTACATAAAAACATTGGAAATATTACAGAATGGTGCAGAAAGCATTGAGAAGAATTGAAACAGAGTGAAATGGCAAAATAATAAAGAGCATAAGAAAGAAACCCTCAGAGAAAATATCACTTCTTATCATAAAAGGCTGCAAATAGTTTTCAACCCCGATTTAAAACTGCTGAGAGTTAAAACTGAACGCTGCCTCTCTGTGTTTAGTTCTGAATCTGGGAACTGAAAGTAGACTTGACTCTGATGACCTGAGGGATCTGGTTGGCTCACAATGCATCAGCATTCTGGAGTAACTGCAGCATTCTGATGGAGATTTTAGGGAGACCTGTAAGGTCAGCATTACAGGAGTCTAGTCTAAGATAAATGCATGGATAAGTTTAAATCCTGTGAAGAAAATTGTGACACATCCAATCTCTAATCTGTATCAATGCATCTGATCAGTGATTTGATTGAACTATAGTCTCTTGGTGCGATGGTTATGTAGATCAGTATGTCATCAGGGTAGCTATGGTAACATATTTAGTTGTTTCCCATCATTTGAGCGAGTGAGAGCATGTAGATATTGAACAGCTGGGGCCCTAGGATTGAGCCTTGGGGAACCTTGTTTTCTGAATCCGAGAAACACTCATTACAGGCCTGATTGGATAGAAGTTCCAGGGTTACAGACACAGGAAGATTAGTTAACCTTACAACAGTAACACACAGGGCTCAAGCATTATTACTGTTCTTAAGAATGATGTCAGAAAAGAATGATTGTCTTGCATTTCTCAGCTCCAGATTAAATCCTTGATTTCTCTTTGTACATCTCATAGTGACCTGCAACTTTGTTTTCGGCCACCTGCTTCGAGCTGCTTGTCATTCTCATTTTTCAGCTCTTAGTGTCGCGGGCCGAGGAACAGGGTCCGCTAAAACAGATACCGGGCGCTGCTGGAGGGATGGAGACAGGAGGGCAGTATTAAAAGTCTGTTAAAAGCTTTATTAAAAAGCTAAAAATCATAAAAACTCTAATAGCTAAAAGTCCTAAAAAGTCTGGTGAAAAAGAGGACATGTTGGTGTGTTAAAAGACAGCAGTAAAAAGGGCTCGGTGTATTGGGTCCCGGCGGCCTCCCTGTTCAGCGGCTTCCTCTGTGTCCGGGGCCGGGTCAGCCGCTCCATCCGTCGGCCGCCTCTCGTGCCTTTGGCCTACCGCCGGACCGCCGCTCGTCCTCCTGGCAGCCGCGCCTCCCGGCGGCTGCCAGCCTCGTCTCGGGACTCCAGCCGCCGCCCGACCTCCGTTCCATTGCCCCTTCCTCGTGCCGTCCAGCCGCCATCATCACCATCCTCCTCGTTGTCATCACCCCCGATCTGGCTCTCGATCTGGCTCACATGTCGTCGTCATCATCATCATCATCATCTTCATCATCATCGTCATCATCATCATCATCATCATCACCATGAGGGAGCCGGCCAGCCGAGGGACGGTCGGGAGGCCGGTAACCCTCCCGCACCGCTTCTCACCCTCGGCTGCCGTGTCTCAGTCTGTGTCCTTCCTCCCTCCTGCTGCCCGCACACCGGCTCAAATAGTGTCCTTAATTGGCAGGGGAGGAGTCCTTCCACAGGTGCTACCAATCAGTTCATTAAAGCTCCCACTAGCTTGGGATAAAAACAAGTTAAAAACATGCAAGTAAAAATGGATAAAAACACAGTAAAACCACGCTAAAACCAAGCTAGTGGGACACAGTCCAGTTCTGGCAGCTCCTGCTCTTTCACCTTGTGACATCTACTTATAATAAAGAAAATGTTAGTTTAGGCCCCACCCTGGCCGTCGGACAAAACGCCTGATTTAAATGAATGTGTCACTGAGAAGAACATGACAAGGCGTTGTGTCCGTTTGATTACAATCAGGTGTGTCAGCAGGGAAACATCAAAAACCTGCAGCACTGCGTCCCTCAGGGACCGAACTTGTCCACTCCTGAACTAGTTGCTCAAGTTGTAGTAAATATATGCAATTATGATGAGGATCCTTGGCAAATTTTCTCCTCTGCAAGGGATCCCTGAACCTCAAACACATCTGTTTTAAAGAGGCTCTATGCAACAATAACATAGTCATAAAGCTGATTGGAAGCAATTATTTTGCAAAAAGCGGACATTTCCCCGCCTATTGGGTCTCCCTATACCAGAAACAGCGCTTGCAGTTCTGCCCAGTGACACTTGCCTTTGTTTTGGTTTGGAAATCTCAGATAGGCATGTCATGCATGTTTCATTTGCGATTCGGTTTTTGCTTTTATACAGCTTTGATAATTACTTTTACTACATGCCTTTGAAGCCATGGTGACTCGCCGCTGCCTGTTCAAAACAAGCGTAAGTTGCCTCTGTTTACAACATTCTTCTTCGTCTGTTGCCTATTTTCTCTATGGAACTCCCCCTACAGCTTAGCTTGAATTGCTTTGATGGTTGCATGGCTAAATAAAGGAGGTTTTTGTTGTTTTGGGGCAGGCAGTGTCACTTCTGTCAAAACACTTTGATCTTAAACCATGATGATTCTTTACAATATCACAAGAATTCCACAAAAAGGTAAAACATGTTCTGTCTACTTGTTATGCTTATTATTGAGGTCATCGTGGGAGGTACTGCTAATACTGTGCATGGATGCCTCCTGTGTAGACACAGATGGAGCTCAAAAAGCTGCAGCTGCTGCTCTGCTGACTTGCTGCTCATGCTACGCCCTTTATGAAGTCATGGCTTTAGTCTCTCTCACACATACGCACACACATTGCAGTAATAGCTATTACAGTACCAAAACAACAGACATGTTGACAATTAATCTCTTCTGTGTCTCCCTGTCAAACAAATTTCCCAGAAGACTGTGTTGCGTTGAATTGGTTTTTCTTTTCCCTAAACGGATAACTGCATTTCAAAGAAAATAAATTATCGCTTAAAACAATTAAAGATATCAAGTCATCAAATAGACACTGAGACTAGAGCTTTTTCTTTTTTTTATTAAACAAGTTTCCTTCAACTAACTCAGCAGAACGTGATTGCATTCCTGTGTTCAGTAACGCCAGTAAATGGCTCTCTGGGACATTTTGATTTAACCGGGACTGTTTTCTTTGGCCAGCCAATTTCTGCGCTCGTAGAATAAAAAGTCTTGAGGGCAAAATTACAACTGGCAATGGAAAGGAAAATGTTGGCATTGAGAAGAGAAATGAGGTAATCTCACTCATTTTTCTTATCTGAGCCAGTCTAAGAAGCTCGAGAGAGTACAGTATTTCCCCTGATAGAAGTCTAAATGATGCTCCACTCACGCAAACAAGTATTTACCTCTCTGTCCCTTGTCTAAATCCACGATTTTATAGTGATTATTCTCAAAAGGCCATTATTGTATGTCATCATCTTCAGTCCTCCTCTCATGGGATGAAAGTGCTCAGAGATAAGACAGGACAGGTCCAGTGATTGACGACATTTGCAGTGGCATGGCTCGATTAATTCCACACACTAAATCTTAATTAACTCAGCATAACCACACAGATGATTCGTGTGCCGATGGGATTTTGGTCAGTGGGGATGACTGCTTGAAGTAGATGTGCTCATTCAGTATTCATTATCTCCCTGTCCTATTTTCTCACGGGGCAGAGCAGGTCTTTCCTAAGATCAAGATATCCTCCTTACAGCTTCAAATGCATAAAGAGCTCAATGTGAAGCCTTCATGTTAAATTAATTCAATCAAAAGGCTGAGCCATTTTAAAAATTAACCAGGCATGAAATAAATTTGGCCCCAGCACATTTAAGAAGTTTAGACCTTTTTTTAAAAATCAAACATGAAATAAACAGATTCATTTAGTTGTGTGAAAACTGCTTTTTGACTAGTCAATTTGATTTTTAATTCCTCTTTGGTTTCATCTGGGGGCCGACGTGTCTGCGGAGAATGGCACGACGGAGCTGAGGCTGCACAGGGGCTTCCTTCCATCTCTGTCAACTGTAAGAATGACAAGTAAAACTGCTCCGAGGATGGATTTATTATCCTTATCAAAAGCCAAAGAGAAGCCAAATATAAGCCGTTCGTCTGCTCTCACCCCTTTTGCCACAAAGCCTTGGGGAGTTGCATTAAGACAGCTAAAATGTGGTGTTTGAAAATGTGTTGAAAGGATGTGACACAGTGTTGCACAAACCCACAATAAAATGATCCAGAGTGCAGCACAGTCGGCTCCTTTTCAAACCTGTTTGTGTTTTCATCATCTGACAAAGCTCTGGTGGACTGAATACACAAAAAAGGAAGAAAAGTAATAAAAAAAACGATGTTGAGCTACTATTTGTTTGTAGGGTTGAATACTACATAAATCATGTTTGCTCAAACATTCATATGAGCTTAACTCTATTTTTTATTTAATTATTTTAATTTATTATTTACCAAAAAGTTCCTTCAAAAGGTTTGTAGTTTCCGCAGTATCTGCCTTTGTATTGAATTTATTCATGCACATTTATAGACTTAGCTTATTAAATATATAAAAACAATACATTATCCTTACTTGAAATAAAATTGTATTTTTTCAATTCTCTGCATTTTAATTTCAAATGTCCCAGTGCTAGTTCAAAATTACTTTTCCTGCCGTAGTATCTGTTGTAGCCTATTTATTTATTCTAAATTCAGGTAGTCTTCATGCAGAGAAATTAAGATAGCAATAAAAAAATCCAATTTTGCAATGGTTGAAAAAAAACCTTCATGTTGTAGTGACACATTCAAATGGACCACTGCAACACATGTGGAGTTTATGAAACACTGATGATTCAAGTATTCTACATGCCACCATTCACTCAAATGATGAAAAACAACTATGCTGATGACACACGAACTTACATAACCACGTCATAAGGAGACTGTAGTCTGATCCAGTCACTGATCTGATGCATTGATAATGTTAAAGACAGGATGTTCCAGAACGCTCTTCAGTTAAATGAAGACAAAACTAAAATCATAGTTTTTTGGGCCAAAGAAGAAAGGTTTAAAGTCTGCACTCAGCTTCAGACGGCTAAGTTAGAAACCATCAACAGAGCCAGAAACCTGGGTGTAGTCCTGGGCCCATACCTGAACTTCAGTTATCACATTAAGGCAGTTGTGAAGTCAGCCTTTTATAACTTAAAGAACATATCAAGGAATAAAGGACTGATGTTTCCACAAGATCTAAAGAAAAACCTGTATTAATTTATTTTTAGCAGAAATCCTGCTGTTAGTTTACAAAGCACTGAATGGTTTTGGGCATAAATATATTCAGGAACTTCTGGTTTGTTATGAAGCAAAAGGACCCTCGTGTCATCTGGGTCAGACCTACTTTCAGTTCACAAAGTCAAAACTAAACACGGAGAGGAAGCATTAAGTTTTTATGCTTCTCACATGTTGAAAAACTCCCAGAAACCTGCAGGTCTGCTGGATCTCAGCAGTTTTAAATCAGGGTTAAAAACGTTTCTGTTTGCAGCCTTTTATGAAAACAACAGATTTCTTCCAGTTGATCTTGAGTTTTTTACAGTTTTATATTTAATCATATTATCTCTTTTAAAGTTTCTTTATAGTGCGCCCTCTGCACCCCACTGTAATGCTTCCAATATTTTACATAAAGCACATGGAATGGTCCTGTACATCAAATGTGCTGTACAAATAAATCTGCCTTGTCTTTGTCAGCTCAGTCAGTTTCAGCTTTCCATTTCTGCATCTTCATGCATGTAAATGTAATTTCCAAGTGTCCTCACTGCCCTGTAAAAGCATGTACATATGAAATCACTACTGGTGCATAACTCAAGGAGCCTCCAAAAGTCACATCAATATATTAACGCCAAAATGATTTGAATCACTTTCCTCTCTGAGTGATGAGAAGTCATAGTTTGTTAAAGGATCATCATTAAAATATTACGGCAGTATGGGAAGAAATTGAAAAAGCTATGTGAATTCACCCAGTCCTGTTAGAACACCTCAACGGGCTTATGAAATCTGGCTTAATAGAAGAACTTGCAGTTATCTATTATAACCTAAAATAACACTGACTTTATAACATTGACTTCATACATCGTTTGATGCACCTGGGTGATGCTTGATTATATTCATATATGAAATATATTAACATAGCTGTAACTGGAGATTACCATGAGGCACACAGTGAATTTAAATGTAAAAAACAGACTTTTTATGACTTTCATTTTTTTCAAAGGAAATCTGGTGAGTACAGACGAATACTTGATGACACTAGAACAAACTTTTAGAAAAAAACTAAAAATAAATAGATGAGAAAGACAGTCGGACAGTGCATTGCACTTTCAAGGGAATATCTGAAACATCAAAGATGACAATGTTCAACAGCCTGTGGAAATAACAGAAAAAGTGCCTTTATCCATAGAGACAAACCACATCCATAGATCACTGTCTTTTATTGTATTTCCTCTAAAAATGGTCAATTTCAATGACGGATTTAAGATCACAACAGAAGCCCCTTTTTCAAAAGAGCAATAGTTTTTTTCTCTTTGATGTTGTTGCATTGCTATCTGTCTTTTTAAATGTCAGTCCTCTATCTCACTTATCTTATTTTAAGTATATGCTCACTGATTGTTGGGCTTCTGAGTGTTAGATGCTCTAGTCAAAAGTTTTTGTCCGGGCAAAAAAAATAATAATCATAAGTGTGGAGTTTCAAGACTTTTATCAAGCATTTTGCTTCTTTATGCGTTTGGTAAGGAAAAATGTAGTTTTAGCTGTTGGTGAGCAGCTTTTTTATCCATTGGTCACTTGTAAGTCTAGTGTACCATTAAAAAAACATATTGCCATAGGATGTTTTATTTCCATCATTTAAATACCATTTCCTTTTTTTTTCTTGTAATCCAACAGCAGTAATCAAACTTATTTAACTGTTATGTGTTGAACAGTTATGAATCAGTACATGTTTACCTATTTTGTAGCTAAGTCAAAGACCACAAAAAATAAAATCTGTGGATTTCAAAATGTGAAATTGTAAAAAAATTTAAAAAAGACATTGTAACTATTGCACTCCCTTGATTAGGTGTTTCAAAAAAAGGAAAAATGTCATGTACACATGTTAGTGTAACAGAAATTCCCCCAATGTCTATACCTGATATTCCCGTACCAGGTCAATGGAGCTTCCAGCCTTATCCACTGCAGCAAGGAGGCAGCAAAATCCCTGGACAGATGGCCAGTCCATCAAAGGAAACATAGAACAGACAAACAACCGCTCACACTCACTACAAAGGAGAATTTGAAAACGCCAATCAACCAAACATCCGGGGCTTGAATTGCACAAGGGCTTTTCGGGGGAAAATCTTATTTTTTTGTCCATGTGAATGTGCACGCACATATATGTTGCATGATAGCACAGTCATAAAAAAGCTGTAGGCAGCTGATACAAGCAAAAACATCTCAGGTAGGGATGGAAAGTTCTGATAACCACAAAATGCCTCAGATCAAGTGATCACTGCTTGGGCTGCTCACTCAACACAACAAACATCGTCAAATATTCTGTGAGAAGAAGGAAACTTGCTCAAGATAAAAGTTTGTTTTGATCCTGTTAATTATTCCACTAGAAGCTTCGTCCGTGATGGGGCGTCAATTACTGCTGGGGGAGTACAATTTACAACTGACCCAGTTATTTCATATTTAAGTAGAAATTTCACATACAGTAGGTTTGTGCACGCAGCAGTGTCTGTCTTCATACCATTTGTCATGTGCTGTTTTCATTTTCGTATGTTCTAACCACCTCAATCTTCTGTTCATTAAAACTATCAATTCAACTTTGCATCAGCAGAAATGTGGAAGAGACAACTTTCCGCTACATGCTTTTCCAGGCCACCCAGGCCCACCTCAAATGTCTCTGAGAACCATTGTGAGATTGGTCGGGCATTAAGGGTTGGTGTGATTGACACAGAAAAGAGTTAAGTAGAAAGTTGTCTCTTCCACATTTCCACTGATGCGAAGTTAAACAGATAGTATCAATAAACTTTTGTGTGAGGTGGTGAGAAACATGTGGCATGGAATACACTGCTGCATACAACCCCACCCTGCCACGGACCCGGTTTCAGGTTAAATCAGTTAAATAACCAGGTCAATTGTTCATTGCACATAAAAAAATATAAACAAAATGATAACATTTTGTTTTAGTGTCTTTAAGAACAAGAGGAAAGTTTTCACTTTCACTCATGGTATATATAACAGGTGAGAGGACGTAGCAGTCCACAATGCTGACAGAAACTAAACAGGTACCTTGCATTGTTTGGAAATTTCATTAAATTATAACTCAACAAATTAATGATATTTTTTGGAAAAGTATCAGGAACCTGAAATTAATGTAACCTGAATATGGACTATAGGGCCTCCTTTGAGTATCATGTCAGTAGCTACAGTAGAGGAGCTCATTTGATTTCCAGAGGAGCTGAGCTCCCATTAGCTCCCCTGTTATTTAAACCATAACAGCCAAGATTTGGGACTCTGGGAAGAAGCCACAGTAACCGGTCCTAGCTTAGGAACCACCACACAACCATGCAGCACTCATAAGACAGTTTTCAAAACATTTGAGTCAAATCACTCAAATGGGCTTCCTCACATCGTCCAAATCTCCATATTTTTGCCTCTTTTTCTGAAACCTATAATGTGTTTAAGAACAATTACATGGCCAGATTCCAATTATTTTTCTCTTCTTTTATCAGATAGCAAAAGTATTAAAAATTGTGAATTAAAAGCAGCTCATTAACTCTAAATAAAGCATTTTTAGACCCTCACATTGTTCTTTTCATTTCCTGATCTCATGCTCCGATTTTCCTGTTTTCTCACAGTCCACAGATTCACAGCATCTATAATTTAAGTCCTCTCTCAACATACTTGGACAAGGTCACTGATACTGTTAGATGGGAAGGTCAAGTTAATTGTAGCTGAACTCAGCTGTGCATTTAACCATGTTGACTGTTTACCTGGTATAAATATGGCTGTGAAGTCAACAACTCAACCCTGCTTTCTATGAAGCTCTAAGATTGTGAGAAATCATGAGTCTGACCTGTCTGACAGCATCAGATATCAAAAAGTTATTCTAAGCAAAGAGAGGCCATCTCAGTGTCAAGTTCAAGCATCTTTTAGCATTTTTCAAGAGACTGGGAAATCAATACAAGCTTAATGCTCCGAGAGATACAGTAGAAGAGAAACTTATACACAATTCATCGAATGAGGAATTTAAAACTCCAATCAGCACGTGCCCTGTCAAAGTGTTGACTGCTATTGATTTTTCAGTTACCCAACCTCAACGCTGCTGAACATGTTTGGGTTCCAAAACTGAAAAGGACTCTTGACAACACAAGGAGCTTAATGGAAATCTTACAAATCTTTTAGCTTTAACTACGGCAGAATTTACTGCAGCATAGTTTCAAATTTGTGCCATTTGAAACTAGATTTCAATGTCACAGAATTTATTTCCATCCAGAGTTGCATCAGATCTCCTCCAAAATCTTGTATTGATGATGGGAAAGTCTGACCACTGTGCAAAGCCTTTTCCAGCACATACCAAAGATTATCCGTGGGTTTTAGGTCCCTGAACATCTCTTTCACAGTTCACCACATGACCTTCTTTTATTGCTCCACAGTCCAATCTTTATACTTAAACTAAAAACTTTTCTCTGTTTAGCCTCACTGATAAGGGGTTTTCTTATGGCTACACAGCTGGTAAGTCTCAATCCCTTGAGTTCCCTTCACAATATCTGTGTGAAAATGTACTTACTTTAACACAGCCCTCACTTTTACTGTTGTTTTCACTGAGCACAATCATTCAGGATGTTTTTCTGACCACATTTCTTCCTGGATGATGACAGTTCTGCACGATCAACGCCTATTTTAATCATACATTGGACAGTTCTTACCCCTGTTTAAGTGGTTTCGACATGTTGAATAAAGCAGGTTTTATCTGCTTTATGCCAATGATTTGACCCTTTTAAAACAAACTTTTCCCAAGCACAGAATGTAATTTTTCACATGGTTACGAAATGAAAAGCTGCTCTTGCATCATTTTAATAACTTGTTGCAGCTGAAAGATTAATCAGCCATGCATAATTAGTGAGAATATGAGGGGGAGAAGTGGCCATGTGATAGAGAAGTGGACTTGGGTCTGGGACTGACATTGAAATCCCCAAAAAGGCATTCAACATCCATGCAAAAAACAGTAAACATCACTTTCTGTGGCATCTTAATGAGGGTAGTCTGTGCCCGGCCACCAGTAGAAACCATTTCTGAGTCCACTACAGGGTTGCGTCATTTTTTAGCAGAGAAATATTTTATATTTTCACAGCGAGAAATATAAATAAATGGCTGTTTTTTCTTAAAAAATGGGTTTGAGGAGACTTGAGTGGGCCCTATTTCATGGAGAATGTGATGTATCACAACTCAACAACAACACAAATCTGACATAATTTGATATGCATTTCTCTGTCAGCTGAGTGACAAAGTCCTTGGCAGTATGCCTTGATATTTAAACAAAAAATTCATTTAAAAAAAAGAACGTTGCGAATCATGTAAGTCAGCACTGGCTCTTTCATGCACTGGCAGACAAGATATTTGCTTCTTTGTTCATAAATATCCTGATCTGCGTTCATTCAACAAGAGTCCCCCTCATGTCAACTGCTGATGAATGATCCTGCCCAACCCTGAAATGACTGAAGTGGCAATGATGACAAATATCACAGTAGGAAGGACTTGTGGCACCACAATCCTTCACCGTCATAAAGTTTGACTCACCCAGACGACCCTCCCTTGAATCTTTTTTCCTGTGGTCAGCTCTGACTTATAGTCACTTGGCCATTTAACATTTATAGATCAGAGAAAAATTGCTTTCTGTTCTTTTTAATCCCCAACATTGCCTGACAGCTTTCCCCTCAGAGCCTCATCCTCATCACAACACTGTTTAGCTAATATTTTCTGAGCTTGCAGTCTCAGCCCTTAGTTTACAGCCTTGACATATCCAGGCCAAAAAAATAAATATATAAAAACGTCACACTTTAAGAAGCATAAACAGTTCATCATGTTAGTCCCACCTAACTTACAGAGAAAAGATGCTCAACATTAATGGAATATCATGCATGAGAAAAAGAGAAAGAGACGGGATATTTTCATCTTTGCCATATTTATTCATCAAATTACAATATTAATTGGGTGCTGTTGAATATCTTTACAAAGAGCAAATGGCTTTAATTTAAATTACATTCAGAATCACCTGTAATTAATTCTTCATGCTTCACATGAATAGGTACAGAGAACAGGCTGTCAGGAATGGTTGTCAAATTAGCCTCCATTGACATTAATTGGATGCACTACTCCCACTTGTAATTATTTTCCTTCTTCTTCTCCTTTTTTTTCTTGAAGTGGTATCATACGGGGTTAGCTCATTCCAGGTGCATGGAAGAACTGCTGATATTAGTGGCCCATTACCACATTGTAGTTTAATGAGAAACAGTGGAGTTGCTTTCTATGGCAGCATGATGTCACAAAACATTCTTTCATTTTGCGATTAGCAGTCAACGTGCATTGAAGTTGTCTTCCGCTCTCCTGTCACAACTTTTAAAGCCATCGGATCTTCAAACTGTCAGCTGCTAACAGTGATGCATGTAAATCAAGGATCCCCAATCCTGGTTCTTTGAGAGCTGGTGTGTTGTAGGTTTTAGAAGCTTCCCTGCTGCAACACACCAGATTTAGCTCGACATCAAGTCTACAAAATACCCAATGATTTGATTCAAGTGTTGCATTACAGTTTTATATAGCAGTGACAGTAAATGATGGCACTAAATCGGGTGGATAAAGTAACTGCTGGACCTTCCAGCCCTGTTTCTAACATAACGCCAAAATAAACTTCACTGTTAGATTGAATGAACTTACCCGTCCAGCAGAAAGCTGGACAACATAATAGCCTGGCTATCGCGACTATATTGCTGCAAGCATATAGTCTGGCCAATAGTCTGACTGTTTCTCAGAAGGTACGGTTGACCCGTATCCTTCAAATGTCGCTGTTTGTGATTGGTCGAAACTTAAACCAATCACAGTACTCTTTTCTATGACTTGTGTGTAGCCAGCTGGGCTAACAAACTCTTACCGAAGTCGGTCGGGAGCAAGGTGAAAACGTCTTTCCCTCAAACAAATGTCTTCAGGGCTACTCGTTGCTCACATTTCACAGAGAAATTTCCATTTAATGTGCTGAAAACAGAATCTCCCGCTGTGTCAAACGCTGCCGCTGCTCCATGTTAGCAATGTTGATGGTGTGCTTCCTGTCGCGTCACTGCGTTGAGCCCGGCTCATTGGCTCCCACTTCTTTGGAGATTTTGGATTTGGGTTTAATAGGCTTCTTGGCCAGACTATATGGAGCTTGCAAAATAGTATTCGCAATAGCCAGGCTAACAACATAAGGGATTCACTGCTAAAATGCGCAAAAAGTTTGTCCCATTTTGGCTAGTGCATTCAAAGGGTTAGGGTTATAATGTATCGGCGTATGCATTACGTTTGTGCCATTAGTTCTGTATGCTGGCACCTATGTATTTATAAATAATTCATTCTAAGCTGCAAGAACACTTTCATTGGAATATGATTGTGATTAGACTGAAATAAAATACGTTGTAGCGTTAACCGTCCCAGGATGAATCAAATAACATCGGAATTAAACTATGCTCTTTCTTACAAGGACTGGGGGACAAAGTATCATCCTTAAACTCCATCCATTCCTCCCATTTGCTCTTCCAGCCAGACTGCTCTTCTGATAAGGACAAGGAATTTATGACTGTGCTTTCCCCTAGAAATATCTTTTGGGGGGTCAAAAGCCTTTTTTTTTTCTAACTATTAGACCTTTGTTTGTACCAACAACTCAAAGATTCCTCCCCTTCTGTCTGCAAAGACTCAACACCAGACAGGATGGCGCCAATTTGCTAGTATCAACGATCATAAATTTCCCAATTGGAATAACCTTTCTGTTGCAGACACCAAGGAGCTGTCCTGCCTTAAGAATTTTATTCTGATCAAAAATGTCCATAACAATGTATTTTCTTTTCAGGAGATATTTTATTGTGTTGGATTTGTCACAAGATTCATTTTAAGACCAAACATGGCTAATAAATGATCAGTTCGATTAAGTTCGATCTTTTTAATTCATCTCCAATCATTGAAACTCATTTAGATAAATCTAAGTATTACACCATTCACTCATACATACACACACATACACAACATATTTTATTCTATTTAGTTATAGCTTACTCTATTTCCTTCCTTTTCTGTTTTCTATGCTGAAGATCACATTATTGCTGGTTTCATTCCATCTGCTTATTTCTGTCGATAAATCTGTCATAATTGAGTAAGTGGTGCTCGTATTTCTGAACGTAATTGGGATAAGAATAATCATTCTGTAGAATTCAAGCTTTCAGATTTAGACTGATTCATTCATTCAATTGATTTATTTGGTTAAATAATGTTTCATGGTTGCAAGGTAAAGTAAGGTGGTGGCCTGATTTAATTAATTAGTTTATTAACTAATTAAAGTTATTACGAGGTATAAGTTCACTACAACGTATTTATGAAAACGATACTTGATTTTTTCAAATAAAGCCAAATTTAAAGCCAAATTAGCTACATACTGTCCTTTTAATAATATGGAACAACCTTCTTCAGTAGTTTCCTTTTGATTCAACTCACTTGAGAAGTAATGATCAAACCTGCCTGAGAATGTTAAAAATGTCTAAATAAATGGAAAATACAACACAGGCTGAATCTGCTACAGGCCAACTAAAACTCAGATGTTCAGTCAACTAAAATCCTTCATGCAGGGTCGTTTGGAACACTGTGTTCATCTTGCAGAATTTATCTTCTTCAGGACAAAGTAAAGAATACAAACTGCTGAGAAAGAAATGAGTCTCAAGGCTGAGTAATGTGTCTCAGTAATGTCCATCGTGGCAAATGCAATGGAGCTTGCGAAGATAAGCTCCTGTCATTTTAAGATACCATTATCTACCAACAGTTTGTAGTGCTCAACGGAAATTCGAAATGATCAGAGCGCCTTTAAAGAAGACAGATTTTCTGCCCATTATCACCAGCTGGACAAACTGACAAGTTGCCCATGTAAAACAGCCCAGGGTCAGAGTCAATCAAACTTTCTCTTGCAACAGACTACTCAAGCATGTTGTCATTTCATTTACCATAACATGCGCCCATAGATCAACAGCCATTTATCTGAGCGAAGAGCGGCTTCAGAGTTTTCATCTGGCAAATCCAGAACGTGTTTGGAATACATCACTTTTGGGCTTTAAAGAAGCACTGACCAAATATATAAAGCCTGTATCTGATAAGATTGAGCTCAACTAAGTCACTTCATGAATGTTGCAGTGTTTTTTTTTATTTATTAATCATACAGTAAGGGTAAATAGTTCTTAAATCATGCCCATGTTCTTAATAGAGAAAGTTTTTAAAAGCTGTTAGCAGCGATAACACCTGCAACCAAAGTCCGTAAAATGTGCAAAGGATAAGAGTAATATGACCCGGGTTTGGTGAGGCTGACTGCATAAGGAGTGGTACTGTAGTGTAGATGGAAAAAGACAGAGTATGATACTTTGCCATACGTCGCATTTGACATTCGTCTTTAGGGAAGCAGCAGGGGTCACATGGATCACGCAGTTCCCATGACAGAGACTTTCATACTTACATAGGCAGCATAATAAGATATCCAAAGGAACACTGGTTTATATTTATGCTTCTAAAACTGTTTTGTGTAACATAAAATATGAAATCGTAGTATACAATTATTTTGAATAATGTCACTATTAACACAGACTGAACAAGTCCTGGTTAGGAATGAATAAATGTATGAGGATCTCACTAGACCCGTACCATGCACACATATTGCATGAACCAGAGTATTTCCCACTTACCAATCACAGAAAAGATTTCATAAATCCTAAAGTCTTTGACTCTATAAGGACTACAATAGAAATATCTGATCACATTCATCATACTGATATTAGTCTAATTGCACAGCACTGAAGAAGGAAATTAAACCCTACACCTAATCCTATGCCCCATTTCTCAGGAAGTGAATGGCACTCAGAGATTTAGCACGTGCTGATGAATTTCTGCTGTTAAACTCTAGGACTGAAATGCTCTATCATTTCGATGAAGTCTCAAGTATAGTGGGTGGCAGAAGCTAGACCAACAACATGGCATTTGCACAAAATCAAATGAAAGGGTAGGCGTGACCTTAGATGGAGTCTGGGTTGTCTCCAGTGAAATGACCTTGGCCGACACAGTCAGGGCTAAACTGGCTGCCAAATATTCTGTCCGATCCAATCAGCACTTTGCTCACAAGCAAAGACTCGGACTGTTTTGTTTCCTCTCCATTTTCCTCCCGTTTCTCTTGGTTCAGGATATTGCCATTGCCTCTGTGAGATACGGCAAAGCCTAATAGAATTTGGACTCATCAGAGCGAATCCTTCATGAAAGCCGTATTTGTGTCCTTGCTAGTGAAAATGAAAAGATTCAATTTACAGCAGTTTATTCCACTCTATAAGTACAGCAGGATCTTTGATCTACCATATGCACATATTCACAGGCAGCATTGATAAACAAGAAAAGTTAGACTGCACCATTATTCTCATGTATGGCTTCTCCCAGGAAATTGCACTAATTCCACAAATGAATAAAATAAAAGCCTTTGGGACCAAAAAAATTACATTTTATTAAGTAGACGCAGTCTGATTTAAATTTTCAAAAAGATGACAAAAAATGCAAATGTTTCCTATTTTGC
Source organism: Craterocephalus amniculus (assembly GCA_036024015.1). Lineage (NCBI taxonomy): Eukaryota > Metazoa > Chordata > Actinopteri > Atheriniformes > Atherinidae > Craterocephalus > Craterocephalus amniculus. Next base: position 24,250 of record JAVQJG010014038.1, read on the forward strand.
TTCATTTTGGGGTAATTTGAGCCTAATGACTTTAAGTTAATTAAACAATACATGTGGTAACATTTGTCTTAATCCTTATTACTCATTTTGTAGAATTTTACTTGGTGTATTGATGCAGTGTTTAGGAGTATGTTTTCCTCTATACAAGAAAAAAAAAACAGCAGCATTGGGATTCATTCTCCAGCAGAGCTGCTATTTCTTTAGTAACTTACCATTCACAGTGTTATTTAGGCTATTACTTGAATAAACTATGTCCCAGGGAACCCATTAGAGCTTTCAGTTCTTGAATGTCATTTGCCTCAGACCCAACTAAAAGAAAAATCAATCTGCTATACGACCTGGCAGAGTATCACTGAATGCGTTGATACGGAGACAGCAGTAACCTAGAACCAAGAAAGGGAGGCTGGAGAATGAAAGGTTATACACTGTAGACAAAGCTGCTTTTGCTGGTTGCTCTCTCTATTCACTCGATCATTATTCAAAAATATAAAAATAATGATAAAAATGTTGGGGTCAACTCTCATATTGCATCTAGATAAGAAGACAAAGAGTCATAAAATGTATCACTTTGACGATGATGGTAAGCAAAGACAGCATTCAGGCAATAACCTTATTCTCTCATTCATTTGTGCTCTGATATATAAAGGACGTGTAAGTGATTTTAATATGGCGTGCTTGGTGGTGCCAGGCAGGCTGCTCTGCTGATCTACTGGGATTTATCATCTCCAGAATGTATGCACTGTGGATCAAAATGCCATTTTGATGTCTGGAGAATGAGCAGACTGGTTGGAAATGATGGAAATGCAACAGGAAGTCAAATGATCGTTGGTTTCAACCGAGACGTGCAGAACAACATCTGTTAACAACAAAATGTTAAATATTAAAGCAGAGGGGTGACATTTGTCTGCACATCTGGTGCCACTCCTGTCTCCCTGAGGCAACAATTTAAAGAGGCTCACCTCTGTAAACCAAAACTGGACAATGGAAAACATTGGCAGGTCTGATTAGTCTAATTACAGCTGCAACATTCAGATGGTTGGGTCAGAAGTTGGTGGTAACATCATGAAAGCATGGATCCATGCTGGCTTGCATCAAAAGTCTAGGCTGCAGGTGGTGGTTTAATGGTATGGAGGGTATTTTCGGTGGAGGGATATACATTTTGGGTCGCTATAGCACCAATATGGCCTGGGTTAACCACCACAGACTACCTGAGTACTTTTGCTGACCATGTCCATCCCTTTCTGAGAGCAGTGGAGCATCTTCTGATGCTACTTCCAGCAGGATGATGCTCTATGTCACACAGCTCAGATGAATGAGTCCATTGCACTCCAGCGGAATGGAATGGAACAAGAAATTCTCATGAATGTACAGCCAACAAATTCAGCCTTATTGGATCTATGAGACCAAGATTCAAGGCAGCCGGAGGTTCAACCCTTAGCTAATGAAATGGCTGGTGAGTAAAAAACATGTAATGCAAAGCAGAGCTGTTACTGATTACTTCCAAATCAAATAAATTCACTGTTTAAGAAACTCAATGTTGTTATATTGCTGCAGACTGAAATACAAAGTGGCAGCTTGCTGTGTCTTTGCATAATCTGTAATTCATTTTTATTTTAACAAAAAATGACTATTCTTGGATTGATAAGCAATTGTAGAAATTCAGTCCATAGATTTTCTGTCTTCAGCTTTCTTGTCAAAGCAGACACAATCCAGCGTGACACATTAAAACATACTGAAAATAATAAAGGCATGCTGAGGCATATGCGCCACTTGTCAAATGTGAGTGACAGATTTAATTGCAGACCAACTCTGGCATATTTTTGATATGTTAATTTGCTAGGTTCACAGCTTGAAGCTCACCAAATAGCTTATTATCAAAGAAAGATGCTGTGAATTAAGATAGTGTTCAAGATGTGAGGCTTTGCTTTGACTGATCTGCTTTGAAAAAAGTGTGAACATGTTTAGAAACTAGGAATAAAAATAGAACGTAAAGTGACCTGGTTTACCCTGCAAATACATGAGACATGTATAATACATCTGATTTAAATATTATCTAAGCAAAACTCATGTATACAACTGCAAAGGTTACTTCATCAGTCCTCCATTATTGAAAAAAAATTACATAACTGACATTTGACCACCTTATTCTCAGTCATTACTTTCTAATCATTGAGGGAGTACAAATCAGGTCCAGCTGTGGAGGCTTTTCTTTTTTAATCAAACAAATAAGATCAAAGTATATAAACATTAGACGTGTCTGTTGAAAGCAATCATTCCTCTGTCTTATAAGGAGATCATACGTGGGAGATGTGTTAAAACACCCTAATTATTATAATGATAAGAAGAACGTTCAATGATTATTCTTCAAAGGTGCAGCATGTAACAAAATCAAAGGATGATGAAAAAATGGATATCATTAACAAACACATTTTGTGCTTATCTTTCCTGGTAAAAAGGAAATGGTTTCAAAAAGTAATGGTTCTGTTGGTTATGATGTACTTATTACATTCTGAAAACAATTGGCATAAAGAAGAAACTGATTAAATGTAAGAATTTAGCCACTTTGTATTTAAAAACCATTCACCATAATTTCCACCAGCAGCCTTCCCATGTTTACTTTTAATAAACAATTACCAAATAAAGTAGGTCCTAACTGCTCTTTTTGGAGCTCCTCTACGTCATCTCATAAACTCACGAAAACTAAACTTGCCATCCTGTGATAATGGATTACATTATTCAGCCATGTCGAAAAGGCCAGTTTCTTGAGATAATGAGAGGAATTAACTACTTATCTAAAAGGAAAATACAGCTTCATAATCTGGAGGCTGTGCAACGATTAACTCGTCATTTCAAAATAAATGCATAAGAAATAAATATTGGCAGGAATATCCTCCCCCAGTTTCCATGCAGGGTGGTAGGTAGTACAAGTACAGGGAGTCTGGGACACAAGTTTCAGGTTGTTGCCACAATGTGCATTGCTGCAACAACTATAGCTGAATTTCAAAGAAAAAAAAACAGACACCTGTTAGTCCTATGGATGAGTCCAAACTATTCATCTATAGTTGTATCTACCACGTTGAATGTATTCTCCATAATTCTAAATTATGGCTATCAAAAACAATCCTTTGATATTTACATTTAAAAAATTTGCTGCACTTTTTTCAGTAGCAATCATTCTTTCACATTTCTAAAAGTTTTTTGTTAAAACTTTTATATAAACTGTATTCATGTTAAAGTCCATATATCATTTCTACTCATGGTGATTCATTAATTTTATTTCTTTTAACATTATCTATCCCTCAGATTCGGGCAACATTCATACTTTAAAGCCCTCTGTCTTTGCTTATAAATGTTGACGCCAACATGCACTTTATAATCCGTAAAAAAAAACATAGTTGCATTTGAGTCATGTTTTTAAACCCTTCTGATTGAGGCCTATTTTTCTGTCGCCTGACTGAAATGAAAAGATTTACCCAGTGACATATGCAAAATAAATGAAGTCTATCTTCACAACTAGTGTACAGGGGCTGTGTATATAATCTCGGTCTCAAAGAGTGCTGAGACGTTTGAGATTACAGAAGTGTCAGAAGCAAGAAATGCGTTACTGTGTCAGAATGAATTTACCTTGAACACAGCAGAAGATGTAAACGTTATCTCTATCACTTTCAGTGAAAACCAGAGGATCACAGCCCAATTCATCTAGAACCAGTTTTGTTTTGATAGAGGTGTTGTGAAGATGAATATCTCACAATGACTATAATGAACACCTCTATCAATGTTTGGAGTCACTCCAAACTCCAGAGGCTCCTGAGAGAGGTGAAGCCCAAATGATAGAAAGAGTGTCTACTTCACTATAAAACCTTAATCGTCATGGAAATTAGCAGGACTCATTTAAAACAAAGAGAGTGATAGGAGAAGATTGAGTGGTTTTTAGGGTTGGAATAAAATGTTTTACAACAAAACAGCAAAAGACAGACAAGATTGATGATTGTGACTGCTAGCTCAGAGTTTTTGTCTCACAGGGATGAGACATCTTAGTGATGGACAATCTTGTTTTCATCTGACTCCATGTTGGTGTGGTTGGCTTGAAGTGGAGAAATTAGTAAAAGCTCTAAAGTGGACAATGTTTGTCCATGGAGTCATGTTTTTGTTCCCATTGCGTTTCAACTGGATGCCAATTTTTGGTAGTTTTTTAGCTGTGTTTCTATGCATCATTTTGGTTTGCTACATGCTAGGATTGCTGCTTCCTATGTAGCATGGACAAATATCTTCCACACTCCAAGTATTATTATTTACCAAATGAATTGATTTCATTGTGTTCTTAATACAAAAACTGAATTTTTACATAAAAAATGTATATCAGTACCAGTCTAATCATGTGAAGCATCCGTGCAAATTCACTGAGGAATTTTTGTTCCACTCTTTGTAATGAATTTCTGCTGATCTGCTTTCCCACTTAATTCCATCTTCAATTGCTGCACCACTCTTCTTGTCTTATGATCTTTTTTGCCACTTTTTTTTGACCCAATCAAGCCATAGTCATTTTTTTTAGACGTTGTAATTTTCTCATTTTTGCCAGAGTGCAGCCCTCCTCCTCATCTGGGTTCTTCAGAGCAACTCAACTGACTCAACCATCCTCACTAGCATCTAGACCCTGCGGGATCTTATTCTGATCTCCTTTTATCTCTGTTATTGAATTGAAATGTTTTATTTTAATCTGAAGTATTTATTTGGAGTATGGCTGCTTAACTATAAAAATCCACTTACATTTAATTGTGCAATTTCCCAAAATGGGAAAAAAATGTGACAGAATCATCCTTGTAGTCTAAATGTTTGATAAGAGTGACACCAACTCTGTTGACTCTTATGTGAAGGTCTTCCAACAGATGAAAATGTCTAATTTGTTCCTTTTTATTTTCCCTCTTATTGAATGATATTGAAAAGGATGAAAGCTTCAACATTTATGATGGAAATTGTTGGAGCCCAATTTTTGCTAATGATGGAGAATATGACAAATCTCTATGAACTGCAGCTGCATGAGTTCCTTTTCAACATGGATACAAAGCAGCCAAGAGAAAGGTTAAAAAGCCACACCTCCCACCATCTGTCTTTGAGTTACACTCAAATCCATTCTAATGATTTGCAAGATCTGGCCTGATAACACTTAAATGTTTCTATTATATGTGTGTTGGCTGATAGCTTTTAGTTAACTACCGACAAAGTGGTTACTGAGGGGGAATAAAAGAAAAAAGCATAACTTCATGCTTGTTGTTCGGCAGAGCAGATGGAAACCACACAGCATCCTTATATCTAAATTACACCACAACGGTTTTAGATTCTAAACTCCACCACAAAAATGACTAGGACTCCATTTTTTATTTTCATATATATTTTTTTTTCATATAACATGTTAAAATAGGGGGGTAAAGAATCTATATGAATGAGATCTTTACTATCAAAGATGTACTGACATTGTTAAATTGACCCCTGAGTAAATCAATCTTAAAATTCAGTAATAGGCCTATTTTATCTGCCTCCTGAACACCCAAAATAAAAGGGGTGTTTTTCATTTATTATGGAAAACCCCTCGAGATGTGACATCTCGTTTTCAAGGGGGATCAAGAACACAAAACAAAACATTCCAGCATAACACAAGAAAGCAAAATAATAATAATATCACACTACACGTACATGTATATCTTTACAACTACTTGGCTGTATGTATAATGTATGAATGATATTAGCAGAGGCACCAAAGTCGACAGTACTGTTTCCATGTTTTTTCTTACATGTCCATATAATTACTTGTTTCTTTTCTTGAAGCCAGTGCTTCATAGTGTCTTAGCTGCGGGTCTCTTCATTTTGGTATGATACACGTTAGGTTTGGTGCTTCCTAACATTTACAAAGATCCTTTAAACCGCATGTTTCATGCTGCACCATGACCAGGGAGCTCTAGTCAAGAGGCTAAATGTACGATATAATAGGCTGTGGCTCAACTGTACCATACAAATAAGGTACTAAGTTTATTCTGTAAAGATTACAGAGCTAATTCCAGAATTTTGTACCAACATAATGGAGAACACACCAAAGCAGTGGTGGAGAAAGTGAGCTATGAATCATACAGAAACTAGATCTAGCAGTGAAATGGGCATACAGCATTGTAAATGCTTGTGCTTGTGCATGTATAATGAAAAGTACATCTGGTGGTCAGTGCTGACAAGGTTTATAATGCATTATTATGCAGGGTGATGTAATATGTGGAAATGCTTGGATTTTATGAAATGGAGAGAACATTGAATAAAAGTCTGACCCCAAGCCGATACTCAGCTGGTGAGACATCATGGTGAATCCTTCATAGATCTAAAACCCAGATAATACAAGCAACAGCATACAAGACAGGGACAGATATTGAAGCCTTTACCAGCCACTTGTTAACCACAACTTTATAAGGTAATTCCATCATCTTTTACTTTATTTATGACTATAGGTTTATAAATCTAGTGTGGTTGAAAGTCTGAGTCTAATAGACTTAGAGATCTAAATGATGAAGTCAAACAACTGATAAATGCATTTATTTCTATGCTATTAAGTACCAAAATACTTGGGATGCACCTGGTCTTTCATTCAAGCAGACTGCATCAAATCAAACCAAACCAAATTGTGTTAGAAAGGTGTTGTGCTGTGCATTGTGCACAATGGGACCACACACTCCCATATGTGTGTGGGCATACCTCTCAGGCAATTTGTGCCTGAGAATGTCACACAGATTAATTAGATATCTTGTCTTCATGCAGATCAGAGAAAAGACCCTTGCTATAATGTGATGAAACACATGATCCAACTCACTCAAACAGCACAAGGTTAGAGATGCTTTCACATTTTTTCTGTCATAGACTCAGAGAGAAGCGAAGCAAAGGACAGATGGACTTCAAAAGAAATAAGTAATCAAGGTTTTGCCAGAGTTTCAACATTTTCCGATATGCCCTTTTAGCAAAGAAAAATTCTGAAAATTAGTTTAAAAGTTACTAAAAGTCGTCAGCGCCATGTTGAAAGTGTTTGTTGAAAGCCAAATTGATGCACAGCATGCAGCTCTCCAATAGTAGGTCCTTCCTGGATTTTACAGCATTTTTTTAAAGACGCCAATGGTATTGCCAGACGATTTTCCTGGGGCTTCAGCATTTAGATGGTTTTGAGTCAAACGATCCGCAGTGATGTTTCCCCTCAGCTACAGGCTCTTTTGCTGCTGCCTCATGCACAACTGGAGCTGCGCTGCTACACGGGGCTGTCTGGGCTGATGCATGGCCGGGAGTCTGGTCTGATCGTCAGCTAATGTCACTTGGTGTCAAACTACACTACATTGCTGCGGCAGCAATGTACTGTTGCCAACAGCACACAATTGATTGTAAATCTTTTTTAAAAAGTTGCAACTCTTCAGCTTTTTCAGCAGAAAACAAAGGGTAAGGAAACCTAATTGGAAAATTAATTAATGGTCCACAAAGGCTCACTGCCTGGTTTACACATGGTATCTGTTTAACCGTCTCTCCTCAGTAAGCACTGGTACACACTTTACTCCATGTGACCCACTCTTTTGTCACTCAGCCTGATAATGTTGTCATGATCACAGATCCAATGATAACAGTGATAAACCAACTACCTGCTCACATTTAGCATGATTTTTACGTGACCTGCCATTTTTCAAATAGATCACTTTGTATACATTATGGTCTGACTGTTGTTAGTGAGAGGACAGATATATTATCCTTCAGGGTCTCTGATTGGCATGACTGGATCTTTTCCACAGTGGTGTAACAGACAAACTAGGTCACCTGGAGCTGCTGCAAGTCTCATTGGAAGATCTGGAACTCTGACAGTTTTTCATATCGATAGACCATAAAAAACTGATATATATTATATTATATTATATTATATTATATTATATTATATTATATTATGTTATATTATTCTGTGGCTATATTCTTGATATTTGTCATTTGATGAAACAGAAAAAAGTAGTGTTTACAGATTTCATTGTAGATAGTACTTTTTTCCAATCCAAATTGGATTTATTTTATATACACACACATGGTGGGGTTGTGCTGACAAAATAGTAACCAAGCATATGTATGATTAACATGTTTTTGGTGGTATCTAAATGACAAATCCTAAATATTGAAACAAGCAAAATAGTTTCAGACTCAAGGTTAACAGGACTTTGTTGAGGGATTACTCTTCAGTTGTGAGACAAAGATAAAAATCCAGTTCTGATGACAAACCAAACTGACTGTGGCTTCACCATCGTCAACAGTAATGCAGTGATTTGTTGTTCATCTCAGGCCTCTTCAATCCACCATAAACTCTGGATCAGAACTCTAAATATAAATATAATACTTAAAATGGAAAAGGAAATGGATCTACTTGACTTTTCACTTTTTTTGGTAAAGAAAATTTTTTTGTATTGTATTGATAGGAAAGTTGCATTTCTTTTTACTTTTTCTCTATTCTATTTTCTAATGAGCTGCCAAAGTAATGTGTGAACGTGCTGCATGCTGCCAAACTGATTCTACTCAAAGGAGGAGGCTGCCATGGGGTAAAGGCAAACCCCCACCATATGGCAGAAATCTGTGCAGCTGATGTAGAACTATTGAAAATGAACTTGGAGAATACAGAGCCACAAGAGGGCTCCTTTGAAGGATGGCTTTCTGTTATATTAGGTTGGGGAAATTGGAAAATACTTGGCACATTCCCTTGATCTCCCCTGACTTTCATCAAAGGTTCTGAACTGCATAGAAAGATAGCGGGATTATTTCTGAGTGTTTGTAGGCTTCTATGCTGAATTAGTTATGGCTTTGGAACTCAGTCTTCCTGCCATCTAAAAACTACACTTGTCCAGAATTTACAGGACTAGTGTTGATGTATACGGGATTACGCTGGTGAATAGAGACGGTATCAGTTCACCACAACAGAACCCCCCCCCTGCCCACCCTTGAATGCAAATTGCTGGTGATTATAAGTACTGGTGTAACATTTAAGCTTGTACGCACCTTTTTCAGAGATCATTACACAGAAATTAGGCATGACTACTGATTTGCTTTCAGTCACAATTTTTACAATTCAAATACAGTTCTGGGAAGGTTTCCACTTTTAATCATAATCATGAACTTGTGCTCATACAGATTTGGTTTTCTTAACGTCTGCCAGCATGAAGCCCACAAATACATCTGTTTACAAGCAGGAAATCAAACAGGGGCAATCAGGACAGGGTGGGGATTTTCTTTCATACCAGTCATGCGACAGGTTTAGCATTCACTGTAATCACCATTAAAGCTACCATTCTAATGAATGACACATTCTTTTTTAAAAATACAGTTTTATCTGCAAATGGCAGTGTGAGGTGATGTTTCTCACTGTAGGAAATAAACTGTACATTTCCATAGTTCATGCAGCTTTATACAGCAGGGCTCCAGTATAACGTTTCATTGATTGCACTGGTGTGCTTAACTTTTAGTTTGGGTGCCCCTAGTGATGAGAATTGAGAACCAGTTCTTGTAGAGAACCGGCTCCCAGTGGTTTTATTCCCTGGAATCATTACATGTCTGCCTAAACAATCCTGATACTTGCTGATATTTGAGTCAAAAGTAGCATGCTATCCTTTTAAACTGTTGTGAGCAAGAACAAGGTTTGGGGACATTAACATTCCTAC
>JAVQJG010014053.1:0-10109 GCA_036024015.1 Craterocephalus amniculus
TACTAAACATTAATTTGAGGATGACTTCATGGGGATTGTGTATGTAGAATACCAGGTTATGACACCTTTAAGGCAGTGGTGCCCTAAGTGGGGGGGGCCTACTTATTTTAGGGGGGCTAAATGACACGTATGGTTTCAGCAATGCTGGAACAGCATGGACAAATGTGTGAGAAGTGTCAATGGGCAAACAATTATGAATAAAAAACATGTCTCGTCCTGGGCTTGAGCAGGTAGTGGTCAAGTAGTAGTATGTAAAACTACATGTAGGAGGTCGACTTTTCTAATCCCAGTCACTGTGGCAACATGATGTTTCCAGGACAGTCTCAGGTGTCAGATTATGAGTCTGAAATGATGTAAAATGAACCTGTCAACACATGTAGCAGCATGTACTTTTATAGAAAAAACAGCCAGATCAACAGGGACCAAGACTTTTCTCATCCCAACTTTATTCTCTCAGGTCTCGCGTTTCAGGAGTAAAACAAACTTTTTCCATAATTACACTGTTACTCATTTTTGGTGTTGTAAATCTACAACATCTTCCTAGCTTTATTCCAGCCATAGAGGACCAGATTCTTCTTCCAGAACTTTCTGCTCACTTGTTGATCCTTGGCTGCTCCTAATTGGATGTTACCCTCACTTTAAGCTCTCTGATTAGTGGAAAGCTGGACACTAAGTGGCTTTATCATCATGTATGTGGTGCTGGTGATGAATTGTGTGTGATATGTGATAAATAATGGTGTTTTCATGGATCATCATGGTGGATTTACCAGATAGAGTCTGAATAAACACTTCATGTTGTGGCTGGATGGAAACCTGCTGGTCGGGATCAAACAGTCTGGAAAACTGGTGATGATATAAGTGATGATCTAACAGAGTTTTAAGGGTTAAACATTAATCCTATTTATAAAAAGATTCATCATAATCTAGCTTAATAATAATAATAATAACAGTAATAGTAACAGTAATAATAATGCAGTGATTTGTAGAGAAATCTCAGCTCACAGAGGGGCAAAACAAAAGTAAGGAAACAGGATTCAGGTTTCCCTTCCCACAGTGGAGATCTATATTCTTCTCCACCATCCCATTTAATTTATAATGAAAGCCAGTGATTGGCGCTCCCAGCAGACTTTCAGCGTGTCTTAAATAAAAGCAGTGAAGAGTTCCTTTGTAAGCACTCTCTGGCCCAACTCCACATGATTCATGCTGTCCCACCATGAGGAGGAATGCTGTTCGCTGCCAGTGCTTTTCTCTGCATATCAGTTACCGTACGGAGGAAAACATCCACACAATGGAAGCGTGTTCTGTGCTGTAATCTGATCCATTACATTAAACGTCCTAATGTCCATAAGAGCTTTTTTTCATTTGGGAATGGATTGCATTTAAATGTGGCTTCAGATGACTGAATGAGATGTGTTATTTGGAAAGGTGCTGGTATTTCCTGCAGAGTGCAGGTTCTGGAAGCACTGTGCTCATAATATTAATTATTTATGAAAAAAATAATAATAAAAATTTTGAAATAAAAATAAAAATCATGAAGAGGAGCTTGCATATCCATAAAGTTCATCTTGACACAACCAGCAGCCAGACAATCGTTCTGCTGCTCTGTAAAAAATACTTGTATATCTACTTCATAAGTTATCAGGTAGTTGGAAACCTTTAGTTAATGTTGTTACAGTTTAGGTAAAAAATTTAAATGTCTGTTTAAGTGCAGTTAGAATGAATTGTTGTCATTCATACCTTCGTTTTCTCATCCAGCACCCTGTAGTCGCGTATATTTTTTCGCTCCACAGAGACTTTAGAAACATTTCCAGCACCTCCAGCATAATATGATCCTCTATCTCAGCTCAGCCCAGTTCCAGCATCAGGACTCAGGGTTTCACCAGTAGACCCATCTGCTCCGAGCTTAAACCGAGCAGAGATCTACGATGACCTGAGAATGTCTCCGTAGGCTTTCCATCATCAGCAGCAGCCATGTGATGAAACAACACTCTTATATTTTGACTTTATAAATTAATTTTCATCAATACAATCTAGGAGTAAGGAGTTTGTTGCAACACATAAATCTTGAAAATAGACCTAAAATCTTGCCTAGGCCATCGAGTGGGTCAGAGCCTGGTAGGACGACACTGATGTGAAGCAAATATGCCAACAGATTCCTTCATCTCATCAAATCACAGAATTTATTTTGAAAAATAATTCTGTATTCAGATTAACAAAAGAAAATCTTAAAGTCAATCGATGAAAAGATTATTTTACATTTTTAATAAATATTTATGTATTCTTAATAAACTGCTTGTTCAGATGTCTGATCCACCCGGTTTATCATAACAGAAAACACTCCCAGAGGCCTATATGGAGCAAAGTTATGTCCCCACCAACGTCCTTCCAAACCAAACTTCACCTTTGACTTTCTGTAACCAGTATTGTCATATTCATCAGTGCAGATGTAGCTTTTGGTTTTCTGGGACACCAGAGGTGAAACTGGTTTTGTCACTGACTCTACTGCTATTTTGTTCTGGACCAAAGTGAACTGACATTACCTAAAACATCGCCTTCGGCTGGGCAGAAGCTTCTTATTTGTTCATTTCATTTATTTTTCATATTTAATGACAATCCCATGATGAGTGTCTGCCACTTAAAAAACGAGCGAGCATAACATCAACACCATATAAAAGCGGCGTTAGACAAAAGCTTCGGGATAGATAAGACAAATGCAAACTACCACAGTGTAATCCTCCTCTGCACACGGTCTGCATATGATTGCATAACAAACCTCCACCACTTGATTGCAGTGCTAACACTTTGGTAAAAATAAAGGAGCAAAGAATGGTGCAGCAACACCTACGTTGCATTAGAGTGTTATCATTTTCACAGGAAGTTGGAAGTTTGGGCTCCAGGTCTGGACTCTTGTTGGGAAGTCCTCTCTTCTTAACATGATTACACAAACAGAGGTTTCCCGGCGGTTGCCCTGGTCCAACATCCAGGAACAAGCCGGATGAAGGAAAATAGATTTGCAGATGAAATGCGAGTTGTCAAGCAGAAGCTGAAACCCGCTCATTTATCTCAGGATAAAAACATCACTGCTTCCTGAAAATGATGTTTCAAACCACGGCGGCAAAAAGGGATTTAGCTGAAATTGTCCTTCCATCTTTCCGTTCTTCTTTTTCTCCTTTATTACATGTCCTCGCGTTCCGCTTTGCTCAGTTCTTATTTCCTTTAATTCTCCTACTTTCCTGCTTCCTCCCTCCCACTCCGTTCTATTTCCGTGCCTTTAATTTCCTTCCTTTCCTTCTCTTGTCCATCTTATTTTCTGCTTTTCCATCCTTTGTTTTCATTAAGTTACTAATTTCATTTCTTACTTTCCCCTGATTTACCTGTGTTTGCCTGCATCTCTCCTTGCATGTCTTCACATTTATCTCCTTTAACTGCCTTGGTTTTATGTCCTGCCTCGTATTCCTCGCAGGTTTTACTCTTTCACTACCTTTCACTTCCCCTTTTAGATGGTTTTACCATTTTTTTTATTTGGTATTTTTCCTCTCTTCCATAGTTTCTCTGTTTACTCTGAGGACACATTTTCCTGAGGTTAACTGTACCTGAGTGTTTTGCGGACAATATCCTCATCGGTGATGCCATAGTAGGTCAGGGTCTCGCTCCAGACGGGGTTGAGCGTGTTGTGCAGGGTCTTGGTTCGAAGTTTATTGGCCTGAAAGACAAAGACACTCACTGTAAACACATCTGAACATCACTGGCAACTAAGAACGTTTTGTCTCCTCCCACTTCGTCCCTCGGGTGTCACTTCCGTTGAAATTGTGCCAGAAATGATCAGAACATCCTTGAAAACGTAGCGAGCCTCTCACCCGTGGCGCCTGGACGTCTGATGGCACATACAGTATGCAAACATGAGCTTCTTGCTGTAGACTAAATGATGCCAGACATGGAAAAGTAAACGGTATGTGTTTACATCCAAGACCTAAAAACAATGCAGGAGGTGAAGAAATCCCATGAATTTTATTCATACAGCTCCAAATCACAGCATCAGTCATCCCAGGCTGCGCCGTCTTCGGATGGATGAGGTGAGAAGATTGATGCTGCTGTGTTTGTGCGCTGAATTAAAATCAGGGTGTGGTGAGTTTAGCTTTGCATAAAGGCCGCAGGGGGAAATAAATTTACCTGTTGACACGTTTAGAGGTATGATTTACAGTTTAACTATTTACCCTTTCATTTTTATGCATGTTGGATGTGATTAGCGCAGCACGGCAGATCATTCGGACATCTGCTTTCCCAGGAACATGTGACAGGAGAACAAATTGTAACACGGCGTCGTGAGGTAGAGGCCCTGAATGTCTTTTTATTTGTTTATATTTGCTCAATATGAAAAATTGGTCATTTTTAACCTCCTAAAACCTGGCATATGCATACAAGGACATCACTTTTTTTTGCCTTTGAACTAAACAAAAGCAAAAAGCTAAGAGTGAACAAATAGCTGGTTTTGCTTTTGTTTAGTTCATTTAATCTGTTAACTATATCTTCTACAAACAACTGTGTCAAAAGGAAATTAAAGAATTGTGTTATTTTGAAAGATTGTTAGTTGAATCACATTTTTAAAAAATAAAACCTGTTAAATTTGAACTCTTTAGCTCTACCAGTTTTTTAATAAAAAGCTTAATTGGATAAAAATCTTTCTTCTGTATTGTATTATGATCACAATCATGATCAATAATTAAGGGCAAAACCATTAATCAAATATGAAATTGCAAGCAAAAAGTAGCGATTTTGAGTAGACATTGATTCACTTGGTATCAGATAAACACACACAGACACTTCCACTGACTGCTGTGAACAAAAAAAGTTGGGTAAATGCTTGTATGCAGTCGGAGGTCCTGTCCGCTGCACATGGTGGCGTTTTAGAGCCTGCCTCGTGCATTAACACCGTTTATCATGTGGCTCTTTACAATGCATTGCGATGGCCTGTTGGTGTGAATGGGCTTTCCCAACGTTCTAGCAGTAACTTTTTCATATATTGATGCTGAAACTAATAATGACATTGTCATGGGCAACCGGTATTTTTTCCTTTTTTAACTTCTTAACCTATTTGACTCTGCAGTGCAAGTAATCCGGTCACTCATCTCAACGGTGGAAAAACTGAAAGCGGGTGCTTAGCGACACCCTGTGGTAGAAATATAGATGACTTTCCAATTCATTTAACACCTATGGCGAGTGTGGGGATTTTCAGCGCTGGATCCAGCCCCGCTTTTCATTGGGGCGCACTTTGTCCTGCTGGTCCGTTATTTCCAGATAATGACCTGCATTCCATACATTATCACTTACGTAATGCAGCGTCCTCTGCGTTTAATCCTTCCTCGGTTCATGCAACAAAGATAAACATAAAGATTATAATTACAAAGTCGTTACATGCGTGCACTTACACTATGTTAGTGCAACATGCTAATGCTAATACGTGGCGCTGGCTTCAGAGTAATGCTGCGCTCCATTTACATCGGAACTGGGAAGTCAGAACTGGGGAATGACGCCACGCCCGAGTTATGGGTGTTTCAGTTCACAGCTGGGAAAAATAATAAGGCAGCTTCCACATTAAATGCATTTCTCAGGGGCAATCGCTGTTTTAAACCAGCAAAGCGACTAAAACCGAGATGTAAAGGGTGTTTCTAAGCAGCATCAGCTGCTTTACTTCATCTGCAGAAAGGAAAACAATTCATTCATTTCTAAACAATGAAGTGCCGTTGAGAAGAGCCGCACTGCTGTTTGCCTGGTTTGGATCTCGTTAGGTGACAGCGGCGTCGTAGTTCATGAAAAAAGTGAATTACACTCCAGCAGCATCTCCCTATATTTATCTCCAACAACACTATGTGTACGGCTGATTTAATGCAACAAAAACTGGTCAGAAGTGAAAATAAATTCACTTCTGACATTATAGAAGGGCTTCTGCAATGTAAACAATGCGGACATCTTGAAATGCGAAGTCGGGGCTGGGGAGGTTCCTCCGGAAATCTGACTCCAGGAGGCCGCTCCAGTTGAAACTTATCACTCTGAAGTCGGAAAATCCGAGTTCTGAGTTCAAATGGAACGCACCATAACCCCTACATGAACAACACAAACTGACACAAGTGTAGACAAATGCAACTACAGATTAATTAGAGGATAAACATATATGTCATATGGGTACGGTTAAAATGAAAAGGAACATCCCTGATCGATTATTCGCCGGACTGACAAACTTATGGCGCAAGTCAGCCCAATGATCAGACTACTACTGCCATCTACTGGCAGAGCAGTGCAACTATCCTAACTGGAATCAGGTGAGTCCACTCCAGTATCCACAAGCAACAAAACAGCAGTAAGAGAAAAAATAATGGTGCTGGGAAAATGAATCATAAAGTTTAACATCATTCAGTTTGGGATCAATGTGCCACATACTTCACAACTTTTTCCCAGCGGGCGACAGCTGTGTTTTGCTTTATAACACTGCATCACACACATACACACACACCAGGATGTGCATTAAGGCTGATTCAGCAATGAAACGCAAGATGAAAAAGAAGCAAGGGGTAGAAAGACAGATAGAGACCTGCAAATTCTAACCAAAAATATATGACTTAAAGACTTGATCTCGTTTTGAGAGGGACATACTGAATAAGAGCAGAATTTGAGATTGTCAGTAATGTTTCAAGAGTAAATGTCTATTATTCCTTACTTAGTAAATAAATCCAAAAATCGTCTGATGGACTTTTGGGAGACCTGTAAGGACAGCGTTAGATTAGTCTGGTCTCCTAAAGATAAAAGCATAAATCTTACTGAGATGTTAGTCCTTTAATCCTCATACTATTTCTGCAGAAATACAAACTTAACTGGAAAAGATTGCAATTGTAAACAAGCAAAATAACTAGCCAATTACATCATCCCCTTGGTAAGATTCCCTGAAATAAGAAACCCTTTCTAGGCTTTAAACAAGTGAGAAATAGTTGTTTGTTTGGAACCATGTAGTTTACAGTAAAACATGAAACAGACCAGACTGAGCAGAAATGCTCTCAATTCAATTCAATTCAATTCAATTCAATTCAATTCAGTTCAATTCAATTCAATTCAATTCAATTCAATTCAATTCAATTCAATTCAATTCAACTTTATTTGTTTAGCGCCAATTCAAAACAAAGTCATCTCAAGGCGCTTCACTGACAATCAGTCCAAGTAATCTGATTGTCACACATTCATATATACATACATACTCTCCACCTGATTTATAGCTTTCTGGCTAGTTTCCATCTGCAGACCCTGTGGCAGGCAAAGGAGAAAAATCTAAAAGCATTTAAAGAAAACCGTGTATTTAAAGCACACACATAACATACATTACAAACTATAGCCGTCAGCTGTCTGGACTGAGCCCTGTGAAGGAAAACAAGCGCTCAGGAGGTAGAGTAGGAGTGGCTGGTCAGCATTATTCAGCGTCATAGAGAAATTTAATAAACTCCTCACAACAAGCCAGGAAAACAGAAAAAATCCAGTAAAAGGTTCTGTGGAGCAGAGATGCAGGAGGACAGCTCACGTTGCAGTTCAACACATCTGAGTGTCGCTACGCTACGCTGAGGAAGAGCAGCAGAGCTCTGAGCTGAAGCATCTGCATCCACACTGGGACTGACAGACAGAGACCAGTTGGACCAGTCAGACGTGACGGGAACAGGAAGTAACACCCTACCCAGAGCTGGTCCTTGGTGAGGCTACATAGGAGGTGAGTCTGACTCAACCTGAACTTAGAGAAAACCTGAGACCAGACTGACGACACAAAAAGCCAAAACCCACACATCATGACGCCTCATCATTCGTTCACACCACTGAAATCCGGCCTGAGGATGATGATACCAACATAAAACCCTCAAACGGACATCAGAAAAATCCATGGATGTCTCAGACAGGAAGTCAGTGAGCTGTTTGATAAGAAGCAGAATACTGAAGCAGATTCATGGTGTTATCTCATTTTAACCGAAGATGGAAATTCCTGTGAGCAGCTTCATACTTCTATCCGTTGGAATTGGGGAAAACGAGGCGGCGAATCCTGATGAGACGAGTCCGTTGTGAGTCGCAGGTGAGGACATGGTATCTGGTTGAATTTAATCAGTGAGCTGGCGACTCTGATTTCCAGTTAACAAGACCTTTGCTGATTGTTTCTGGATGTTCTCCACAGAAACGAAGCTGAACTCTGCATGCACAGTGAGCTTTGATGATGGGGAGAGGAAAGCCTAGGTTTGTGTAGCGGGCTTGAACCTGGGCGACCCCAAGCAAGGTCTTTAACCCCCATTGCTCCCCAGGTGCTGCAAAAAGTAGCTGCCCACTGCTCTCTGGACATGTGCTGATTGTGCTCCAGAGATGGGTTAAGATGCATATGTTAAAATTTCCCATTAGGGATTAATATAGTATATATTTTTCTAAAAAAAAGTTTTATTTATACTCAGAGACACATTTTACATCCATCCATTTTCTATATGCACCGTGTCCTGCTCAGTGGTACGGTGTGTACCCCTGGTTGTCTGTCCATCACAAACACTTCCATTACAATGGAAACTTGATTTTAATTTTTTTTTGTCTAATTTCTATTCAATATTAACTCCTTTATTTCTTTCCGTCTTGCAGGATCTTCAAGTGTCTGTGAGGTCTGATCTGGATCCACAGGAAAGTCTGGGGATATTAATGTGAATTCAGCTTTGACATCTGGATGATTCATATCTTAAATGTGTATTAAGACGATCCCAATTTAAATTCAGCAGGTGACCTTTGTTGCATGTTATCCCCCCTGTCCCACGGCTTCCACTGGTTTTTCTTTTTAACAATACAAATGAATAAATGCCAGAGAGCATTCAGACTGATGCATGTGATAATCTTACTGTCCTGCACTGAAAGGATGCCTCATTTTCAAACCATTTATCATTTTCCACAATGTCTGTTTCCCTTAACACAGTGTATGGTGTTAGCCTAGATGCAGACCCTCGAATGATTTGTGTAATTCAGTCTTTTTTAACTAGCTGGCTGCCTCAAATATAAAAACACAGAATACCACCTCAGCCCACTGACACATGGACATTTACCGTGCATGCACATAAGGTGTGGAGTCATTAACGAAACAGTGATACAGCAGTAAATATTTATGGAGTATTTATTGTAGGAGCAGCACAACCCTTCCACAGAACCAGATAAAGCCTTGTGTGTTTGCAGATAAATGTCTTAATGAGACTGTTAAACACCTACACTGGTCTACAGCACCAAACATGAGTTTGTATAAATATATGATGTTTAAACTGTGTTATCTGAAGAGATCGGGCTGTAAATAAGTAGCAGGTGAAGTCGTAACAATGAAAGTTGTGTGAAGGACGAGGCTGCAGGGACACCTTGATGCTTCTACAAGCTCCTCTTCGGAGTTCCTGAGTGGATTATTGGCAGGACTCTGCCTTTCAGCGCGGTCATATGTTCACTTGTGGGCAGGGCTGCAAATAAATCACAGTGAAGCAGGTAGATCTCAAGTTACAGTAAGTTTAATTAAAGGTTCCAAAGTCCTGAATGGTTCAGGTACTTAAAATGATGATGCCACCATTAAACACTCTTGGCTTCAACAAGAGTGATGAAAGAAATCAGGGAATTAAATAAATAATCAGTGAATCTGCTGCAGAGATAGAGTTTCTCTTCTGCACATGTGATCAGCATGCATTAACTGGGTAATAATTCAGCTCCGCCAGCTGCTCGCAGACGGAGGGCAGCGCTACAAATGAGGAACAGGTATCACAGTCATTTCAGCTGCTCAGGATAAAAAGGCTTTGCTCTCCGGCCAATTACTGCAATATTTTCACGTGAACTTTTAGATCCCTGCTCCAACTTGCTTTAGTTTAAAAAGGCTCTCATTCCTTACAGGTAACCAGGCTAAAGACATTGTGTAGGAGGGACAGTAACTGATGTGCAGTACCGTACATAACCTGGATAACTGAAAACATACACTCACCGGCCACTTTATTAGGTACACCTGTCCAACTGCTCATTAACACTTAATTTCTAATCAGCCAATCACATGGCGGCAACTCAGTGCATTTAGGCATTTAGACATGGTCAAG